>KN835218.1:0-80351 GCA_000827255.1 Suillus luteus UH-Slu-Lm8-n1
AGGCATGGATCATCATCAAGCCTTCCTTGGAACAAGACCCTTTCATCGACCCACCGCCGAATGAGGACTTCACCGCACCGATACCTTGTCCTGAGGAGGAGTTGCTGCCATATTGGGATACAAAAAGAGATTTCTATCCCGCATTCGAGTCCTCCGACAAGCAGTCCATCTCAACGCGGGCGCATATGGTGGCGTGCGCCAATGCCTTCTTCGCAACGCAGTTCCGCCGCTTTGGATTTTCCGTCCTCCTCTGTGGCTCCTGGGCACGTTTTGCGTACTGGGATCGCTCTGGTGCTGTCGTGTCACGGCGGTTCCAATACACAGCCAATTTCGCCCCGTTGGCTGAGTTCCTATGGAGGCTCAATCATGGGTCGGCTGGGGATCGCGGCGTCGACGTGTCTGTGTCTGTGGTTCCCGTTTCCCTTCCGGAGTCTCAAGACAGCGCTGTCAGGGAGTTGCTGGGCATTGGGAGTTCCGACCCTCTGTATGGATACATCGTTCCCGTCGATACCGCAGTTCAAAAGCCCAAAGACGCAGAAGGCCGTCCTTCTTCGACCGCCCACCGCTTCTACGTCGGCCCACGCCCCGCCCCAAAGCAGTGCAGCTTAGTCGAGCAACGAACTCGTGGCTTCCATGTTTGGGACGTTGCGCAGAAGAGAGTCGTTTTCTTCAAGGAAACTTGGAGACTTGATTCGCCAGGTATCAGCACGGAATCGGCAGTATACCGGGAACTTCACTCTCGCCGCATTCCCAACATCCCGACCTTCGAGCACGGCGGTGACATGTCTGGCCTCGGGACAAAAACAATCACCCACTCATTCAGCAAGGCCTGGTGGTGCTGCACCCCCAACCACAAGGCACACCTCCCTCTCGTACAACATCGAATCATCCTTAGTGACGTTGAACGTAACTTGAGCACGTTCAAGACACCCACCGAATTTTTGATTATAATCAAGGATGCTCTCACAGGCGAGTTACATCTTCGCTTCTCAACTAATTGTTTGTTTCTAACGCGTCACTATAGCTCATGAAGAAGCTTACGAGTATCTTGGTCTCCTGCATCGAAACATCAGCATGGAAAACATCGGCGTCACCAGTGAGGGGCGCGGGCTTCTCATGGGCTGGGAGTGTTGCTCTCTCAAATCGCACGATGAGCTATTGAAAATCCAGATGGTAGGCGCAACATTTTTATACAAACGTCGAGATACTGACACGAATTCAAATTACAGGGAAACATACCCTTCATGTCTGGTGCATTGCTGAGCGAAAAAAAACCAGGACAAGCGCCATGTGCTGGCGGATGATTTGGAATCATTCCTGCACGTCATGATATACACCATGGCCCGATACCTCCCCAACACGATGGATATCGAGAAGAAGAACGCATTGCTCCACATATATGACGAGGAGTATGTCATCGATAAGATGGGGCGGGCCATAGGTGGCTCGCGCAAGAGGGACTGCCTTGCTGACCCGAAATCTCACCTTTTCCAAAAATTCACCTTGCCCACCGAGATCGCCACGCTGCTTCCGCAGCTATGCGATTTGTTCCCTATCCGATACAACTACTGGCTTTTTTTTTTTTTCGAGCGCCACCTAGACCCGCGCTTTAAGACGCCAAGCGATCTTCTGGCCTGCCACGGGGAGATGATGAGACTCGTGAGAGGTTGGATTCCGTGCTCCGAAGAGGTTCCCGACGCCGACGAAGATCCATATGGTTACTGGTGTCATTAATCAAACTTACAAGTACAATACAAATTATATCACAAAGCGTTTGCATACTTGGTGGTATAGCGAATGATGAAATGCTCAGATGTCATCCATCCCGATGTCTATCTCTACTTTCTCACCCGGATTTCGATCTTCCGAAAAAGCGTTGATGGTGGACGCGACCTCTCAGACAAAGTCAATACACTCCAGAACTCATTGTCATGCATGCAGACACATTGATTTGGCGGTACTAGAGCATAGCATGGATAGTCGTGAAAAGATGTAAAAAAACATAATGCCTAAGTAGTACGTCAAAAATGCAATCAATCCCTGGCCTTGAGCGTTCCCAGGAACGCGGCCTTTTCCTCGAAAGTTTGGAACGAGCCATGCTGAATTCGAGATGTGAGAACATTCCTCAAAAAAATAGCACGCTGGACTTACGCCGAACTTCGATGATGTATCGATGAACTTGAGCTGCACCTTCTCGAGGTCCCGACGCGAGGTGTGGACCATGAGCGATTTACGGATGGTGATGACACGCTTCTTGGTACCAGGGATCGAGCCCTTGAGCATCAAGAAGTCGTTCTTCACAATACCATAGTGGGGGAAGCCACCCATAGGCGTGATCGTCTTGTTCGTGATGTCAGACTCCGTAGAAGCATTGCCCTCATCAGTGCCAGAGCCAATACGGTAAATCTTCTTGTTGAGCTCCGTACGGTGGTGGTAACCGTCTACAGGATTGCTTAATATCGCGACACCAGAAAAATAAAGCAATGCGACTTACTTTGACCAGCACGTGCGACTGAGAACATGACTTTCGAAGGATGCCATGCACCAATACAAGCAACCTTGCGGAGACCTTTGTGAGTCTTGCGAGGTAGCTTCTTGGTACCCCAACGGTGAGTGACACCTTCAAATCCATGACCCTTCGTGACGGCAATAACATCGATCACCTCATCCTGCTCGAAAAGACTAGAAACCTCCACAGGCTTCTCAAACAGGCCTTGTGCAAACTCGACCTTGTCTGCAATAGAGCCACCGTTAAGCTGAATCTCCATGAGGTGTGCCTTCTTCTGGCTGAGACCGGTCTTGCGAATCTGGGTGTGGGCGAGGACACGGACGACAGTGCAGTATTTGCGGATGCGTTCGAGCTCGCGAGCAGTGGACTTGCCGCCATCCTCCGCATGCTTCTTGGCGTAGCGGGTGAAAGCCTTCTTCTTTGAACGGTACCAGTTCTTGTAGAAGCGACGTTTGATCTCGTCTGATAGATGGGATGCCCAGACAGTGGTGAGAGTGCGGAGGCCACGGGGAGTCTCGACGTAGCCAACGACACCAACAACGATCATAGGAGGTGTTTCTATAATTGTAACTGCCTCCACGACCTCACGTTTGTGCATCTCTGCGTTCTCTTAAGATCCAAGATATCTGAATATTGGGTAGAATACGCACTGGAACCAGGACGGTCGAGATCACGAACAACATGGGTCATACCAGCCTTGTAACCCATCATGGCGGTCAAATGAACGGGTTTCTTGGGATCATCCTAAAGTAGATGCGCTGTTAGACGAGTCCTGGACGGACGTTCTTCTACTCGCGCACCTTGGGGAAGGACTTGACCTTGCCGCGGTGGCGAGCGGCGCGTTTACGGGGGAGGAAACCGAGCGAGCCATGGCGGGGGGCTTCGTACTGAACAGATCAGAAAGTATGAGTCTCGAGCCTGTCCATTTCTGCATGGCAGAAGACCAACCTTACGATGACTATGGGTATAAAAATTCTAGTGAGTTCGATCCTTCTATAATGTTGTTTTCGCAGACTACTCACCTCATTTTGAAGGATCTTGAGGACGGTATCGGATACGAGCTTGGCGTTGTGAGCAGTACGGCGAAAGTTTGCTGGCAGTTGCCGGATCTGTGGCTGATGAACTGTACAGTTGACAACCTGAGTTGCCGCGTCTCCTGTTTTGGAAGTTCCCTGATGGCTATGTACAGCATCGAAAATTTGCAAGTTGAACCTACACATTCCCCAGGCAACAAATTCGACACCCATACTCCGTGCAACACCTAGGCGTTTCTGGAACATCATGATGCGGATGCGAACAATGTATCGGCACAGTATATCTCCGTGATCTACCCTGAATTTCATCTGGCGGACAACATAGAGTGCATCAATGATCAATGCGGCACTGTCTGTCCTTGGGTGCTAAGCGGCCCAAACGCAAACCATTTGAATCATTTCAGATGTGTCCCAGTATACCTTCGTAATTTGTTTCATTGCGATACGCGATAGATCCGGGCCATAATGTGCCAGTTGCACCCCTGACATCATGAAACTGCCAGCGGTGCCCTACCCGGTCGATATGATAACAAGCTCAAGAACTGAATGATCCTGAAATCCCGCAAATTTGGCAAGTTCGGCACCGTACAGGTGGGGTGGTACTATTCGCAGCACAGATTCGTTCCAGTATGGTAGCATAAATGAAAGACTTGGTTAGTCTTCATGGGAAGTCCGCGATCAACATATTTTACATGTTCTGTAGTTTGTACATAGTACCCGACAGTACCAATCAACTGGAGAATTCTCGTGCTACACATCACTATCTGTTGATTCTGGTATGCGCTCCCGGAAAGCCATTGGGTGAATATTCGTTATTCCTTCATCAAAGTTGGGCATGAGCTTAGCATGATATTCTCGAACGCTAAGGATTAATCGTGGTCCCACCACAAACATCTGCATGAGCGTGGCAAATTCAAGAAAACCACGATAAATCTGAGCTCCTGAGGAAGACGAGGCCTATAGCAACGATGATGAATTTTCAAACGTAGATGCTAGCCATAGTTTCACATACTGAGAAATGCGGAGACATCAAGCCAATATTGAGGCTAGAACTAGTAGCATAGCTAGCACGTGTGATATTTCAGCGGAAAAGACAACTGCCTTCAAATCAAAGGCTCACATGACAAAGTAGAAGACATGAGTTTTGAGTAGCACTGTGAAACAATCACTGATGACGGTCCGTCCTGTCGGTTGCTGTCGCAGTTCGCGCAGGTGCTTTAAAACGATCCAGATTGCAAGACACAGTGTGAGGGCCTCCCATGCAGTAGCGATTGTATAAGCTTCGAACGAGCGAAGTTGTTCGCTGGCATCGATTTCGTAAACGCACTGCGTGCCATAGAGGAACACCTCTGTATTCGTTGCATGAGCCTGGTGCACTTAGTGTCTTTGATTAACTTACTTATCGAAAGAAGGTTGGTTCCTGCTGAAGCAATTACTGCGCAAAAAACCGAGACACAGACGCAGGACACAACGAGAAAGATAAGCATCCTTCTGGATCGCTGATACATTGCATGTAACCGAGAGATCATGATGACTTGCATGTCATGTCAGGCGGATTGATATATCCGTAGTTGAGTTACTCACAATCCAATATACAGTTTACAGGCAAAGTCGACCACAGGAGTACGAGGTCCATAGCATAACCTAAGAAAGTCGATCGATAGTTAGCCTCGCAAAACTGAACGCGTCAAGAAACTCACAACTAGTTCAGTCGGCATTTTGAATCAATAAACTGGTCGAGAATCTCACTCACCCCTACGTAATAGTGTGACTGGTTGGTTGGCAGCGGTGCAGAACACTCACCATGTCTGTC
This sequence comes from Suillus luteus UH-Slu-Lm8-n1, assembly GCA_000827255.1. Taxonomy (NCBI): domain Eukaryota; kingdom Fungi; phylum Basidiomycota; class Agaricomycetes; order Boletales; family Suillaceae; genus Suillus; species Suillus luteus. The sequence continues at coordinate 5,357 of KN835218.1, forward strand.
ATCAAGACTCCCGGGAGATTTACTGCATGCCATCAGTCAGAAGAAACGAATGCCGTGTATCGTGGAACATACCTATCACGTTGCTGCTGAATGTGAGAGATGGCTTATTAGCTCATGGAGCCGACTTATTAGCATTGCGAACCTACACAGAATATATTATCCCAAAGTAGCGCACCTGGAATATTTTGAAATCAGTACAAGTTGCCCACAGCTAGCTATGTGCTGATAGTAGAAGCTACGCACGATGATATATAGAGCAGTCATGAGAGAACGGCGTTGCCTCTGACATGAATTATTAAGTACATCGCCCTGTTTTTACATGAAACTGCTCACCCAGATCAATTCGTACTACAAAAGCATGCTCATGAATTCACGATGGCTTCTCAGCAATGGATCAACCTACCTCTTGACCGAATGTCAGTACTGGAGAATACCATAATGGCATCAGTAATTTCTTCCACAAAACATCTTGCTCACCCCAGTCGTACACCACGGCAACAGACGATGCGACTGCGAAACCATAGTCAAAAACAGAGCGAGAAATAACAGTTTGCGACAAACCTACGAAATAACTGAAAAGACGATACATATCGGGTGACCATGAATTGGGATCAGTGGGAATCAAGGGCATAGCGGCAGCTGGAGGTTCGTTTGCGAGTAGCAAACTCAGTGGTGGGTATATAACAAGCTAATAGTGCCAAGCATGCTACCACTCCGCGAGAATTATATACGCGGTGCCGGTGAGGTCCACGCCGTGAAGAGTTGTTTTAAGCTGGTTTGAAATTTAGCAACCGAGGAACCGCGAGCTTGTGGTAAAACCGTTCAACTTTAACAGGAGTCGCGCGACCCACCGGTCTCAGGTGACATCAGACTCAAACTCGGACTCAGGGTACTTACTGATAGACACACGTGACGCAACAAATTTGCCCTTAGAAATTCTATTAGAAATGACAATCACGAACTCTCTAATTATAACAGTAACCAGCCCTGACCGGTCTGACCCTCAACCTAATTATGCTCGCGCACTTTCAAAGTGCGACCCGTCGACACCTTGGCTGACAGGTTTCAAGTCCCTTGACCAATTTGTTAGTTAAATGAAACTTACATAAATGTCATCGCCCAGTTAATTTCAAAACGTTACAGCAACCTCACTGAGGACTTGTGCTGGGAGTTCTGAAGGCTTCCCCTTCTGCAGCCAGCGCGCCATGGCTACCCCAAGAGCGCATCCGTTTTAACTTCAAACCCGGACCTGCCATCAGCATCTCCCGCTGCAGTCCGGATCTCTATCCAGACGGAACAGAACAATATGCAGAACCCGTAGTCTTGCCGCCTGTGTGATGCAGCCCATCTTGGTCTCCTCAAGGGACCCATCCTCAAATCCCTGCCGTTTCTGACTCCTCGCACTGGAGGAAGTTTCCGATGTCATTGCTTACATGATGCATTAGTAGGCAGACCACTTCTCTGTCTGGGTGCCATTCGTCGGGCGTCCCGTCCTACTGTGTAACATCTTATTAACAAATCTATCAAAGTCAGGACGCACCTAGTTCCGGGGATGCGTCCGAATTAACTCGCTGACGAGCAGAGCAGAGGCCATAACGGGTGTTGGAGTTGTACGATGTACACGGTCATGGGTCGATGAACGTGGTGGGCCAGATCAGTTGTCGGAGTGCGGCCTATAAATATTTTCTTATGATCCCGCAAGCTACCAGGTCCTGAGGCCTGAAGCCTGATGCACACTTGCACGACTGGTTTCATTAGTAGTTGAACGACTCGGACCCACGAGATTAAAAATCCTTGAGCTCGACGGGGCCGTTGTATAAGTTATTCAGCAGTCGCAGCCTTCGTTCCACTTATAATTACACACCTTCGTGAATACCACGACAACCAAATTTTACAAGTTGATTACAGGGTATATATCCGACAGGTGTTAATCGTCTGGGTATATTCCATGCTACGCACCATTGCCAGATGGCACTCGTATGAGTTCCTGGAAAAAGATTGTAGGCATTTCATTTATTCCTTCCCCAGAGTTAGCCAGGTGGCTAGCATGGTATTCTCGAACGTTAAGGATAAGGCGAGGTCCTATCACAAACATCTGGAAGAGCATGACGAGTTGAAGAATACCCCGATAGACCTGGGCTCCCACTCGAGACGAGTCCTAGAGCAATGATAGTGAGGGCTCATATTTAGATGTCATCTATGGATCGACATACCATGATCACTGGAGATAACAGACCAATGTTGAGGAAACAAACAGCAGCAGAGCTAGCACGTAGGGAAATTCAACCAAAAGACAACCGCATTCAAACAAAAAAGCTCACAAAGCAAAATAGAACACCTGGGATTTGATTAATACTACGAAACAATCCCCTACGATAGTCCGTCCTGTTGATGATGATTGCAATTGGCGAAAGTGTTTTACTGAAATCCACAATGCAAGACACAGTGTGAGTACGTGCCATACAGCTGCGAGTATGTAAACCTCGAGCGTCCGAAGTTGTCCGCCTCCATAGACTTCGGAAACGCACTGTGTGCCGTTGAGGAGGACCACCTCTGGCATTTGTTTCATGAGCTCGTGCGCTTAGGTCTTTCGGGAATAAAACTTACTCGTTGGAGTCTGACTGCTTCCCATTCCACCAATCACTGCGCAGCTGACCATGACAGAGGACAGTGTTACAATGAGAAAGATGAGCATCTTTCTGGATTGCTGATACATAGCATATAACCGAGTGATCATCATGACTTGTATGATATGTCAGTCGAACTGATATCGCCACAGTTGAGTAGCTCACCACTCAACATAGGATTTACGATAAAAATCGTCCACAACAAAGCGAGGTTCATAGCATTGCCTAATAAGCCCAATGAGCCCCGCACGACTGAATACTTCGAGAAACTCACAACTATTTCAATCAACACATTGAATCAACAAGCTGGCCGAGAATATCACTCACCCCTACATAGAAGTGCAATTAGTTGGTAAATATCAGTGCAAAGTATGCTCACCATGGCTGTCTTCAAGACTCCCGGGAGATTTACTGTATTCTACCAGTCAGGAGAAGGGAACATAAGTGTATGTGAAACATACATAACACGTTGCAGCTGAATGTGATAAATAACTTATCAATTCGGTGCCGACTTGGTCACAGTAGTCTTGTGAACTTACACAGAGTATAGCAGCCCAACGCAGCGCACCTAGAATATTTTAAAATCAGTACAAGTTGCCCACTCAGGCTGTGCTGACGCAGAAGCTACGTACGATGATATATAGAACAGTCATGAGAGAATGGCGGTTCTTCTTCGGATACGAATTACCAACTACATCGTCTCGTTCTTTTATGAAACTGCTCACCCAGATCAGTTCGTACTACAAATTTAGCACAGCATGCTCGTGAATTCACGATAGCTTCCCGGCAATGGATCAACCTACCTCTTGACCGAATGTCAGTACTGGAGAATACCATAATGACATCAGCAATTTCTTCCACAAAACATCTTGCTCACCCCAGTCGTAGACCACAGCAGTAGATGATGCAACTGGTAATTGACGGCGGTCAAAACTAGAGCGAAGAATATCATCAACATTGCTCTCCACGAACCTACGAGATAGTCAGAAACACGATCCATATCGAATGACCACGTAATGGGGTCACTTGGGATCAGGGGCATGATGCAAGTGGAACGTCCTACGAGCGGCGAACTCGGTGGTGGGTGTATAATGCACTGGATATTTCACCCTCCGGTGATTGTATTATGTGGTGACGGGATGCCAAATGGTTTAGATCACCTTGGGTTGGTTTTTAAGCCATCCGCAGCAAGCATAGTAAGTATGGTGGAATATCGGCCAGTCTCGCAACGATGTGGCTCAGGCTCGTTCAGGTTCAATATCAGTGAAATGGTCAAATCGGTAGTGAATAGAGTACGTACACTTGGGTTTAACGCAATCCAATTGAAAGACAGGGTCATGGTCACAAATTGGGTTAAATGCATTTCCGTTTGGACGCCACCCAAACGCTATGATGCATCATACTGCCAGAGAGGCACTGCTAGTGTAGCATCATAATATATGTCCGAGAAAATCAACTTGAACCTGATTACTAAGCATACAAGCTATTCATACCAAATTCATAGTACTACTAGTCCTATGCATGTGTGTTGCCAGTGTTACTAGTACACGTCGGTACAAACGTTGCTCGTCTGAAGTAAGTACTCACAGGGTCGTGTTTCATTCCATTCTAACAGAAGTACATGCATTTTATGGTAGCCCTCGCACCTGAATATGGCTGTGTCCAACATAGGGTCTTTGACCCTGAAGGACAAATTGATTTTTTTAAAGTACTTGCAGTCAATGGTTCCGTGCGTGTGTCGGAAAGGTGAGAATATATTATCTTGTAACACAATAATAATGTGAAGGGACCAGCCTGGTACTGGCAGCTGGATTGGCGGGATATGCTCCCGGTATAGAAGGCCAATCAGACGGAACAAGGACGCGCGTCACTGAGACACAGAGCCTTGGTAAGCCACTGGCATGTAAGCGTGTGTTAACGGCATTTGATTCCGGGTTCAAGCTCAAGGTTCAGAAATTTGAAGATTTAACCACTACTAAGTGTAGCAAATATGTTGAACTCGGTGCAACGTCAAGCCGGCATCTGTGTGTCATCCTGACTGGTGCTGTAAATATAAGGTGCTAGTACTACTATGTATCCCTTCCGTATCATATGTATCCGCTTCAGCGCACCTGGAAACGGTACATTGCTTCCGTGATCTATGTCACGTTTCATTCCTTTTGAATACAATCCCTGGTGTGTTTCTTACATTGCTACTGCGGTTGAGTTGTACTTGTAAGCCAGGGAGAGTCAAATTTGCACTGCGTCTAAAAGAGTCCAGTGACTTGTTTCATCCTCGCTTAGCACGTCAGTTCATACGTAAGCTGTGGCGAGAATACTAAGCAGTATTTCATTTTGATGATTTTTGATACAGTGTTGGTGGCATCCTGGATCTTCATTCGGTTTGAACACAAGTACTAGAGGTGGGGCCGAACTTTGTCAGCAGGAACCATATGTTGTGCAGTGTAAGATAGGGCAAGGATTTCCTACAAAATACAGCTTTTTGTACATGTATGAGTGACATTGAATGTACACATATGACGCTGCGATCCTTCAGTGACGAATATCGAGCAGATAGCAGTGATCTGTGTAATTAAGCACAGCATCACATGTTTAGCAATCTGCCTCCGCAATGTTACTGCGAAAGGTAATCAATGTATGACTGTCAATGATCAGAGCGAACACACATACTACAATTTTTCAGGGTGAAGAGCCTCTGATTAGTGATAAAAATTTCTCCCTTATTGTGTTGTTCAGTGGAAGGCCCAGCGTTGAGGCAGCGACGACTTGGCAGAGTTGCAGGCGATGACAGTGATGAGTTCTCGTTAAGATGTTGCTGCGCTTCATCAGGTGCGCTCCAGATATTCTTCTACAACCTGAGACCATCAAGCTGAATTGTCGGCTCCAGGATTGCAGGTGTGGGCGAGAACGTCGCCTTGCGTTCGTCGAGTGCGATTTTCGTATTTTCTCCACGAGGACGATCGGCGATGGCTAGATCAGTTTCCACATTGAAAGTCGCCATCTGATTGCTGATCCCGCTCTATTTGGTAGAGCAGCTATCGTTCAGAAGGTCCAACCATCAATAACACCTTTATGGACATTGCAACACTGCCGCGGGCCATACATCATACAGTGTGTACGTTGCACTATGGCAAGTTCGTGGCTGAGACAGAATTTGCCAGTAGTGGTGGGATGCAAAGACACGGAGATGTGCATAAATGCATTAAGTATATACCGGCTATAGTGCGAGTTCAGAATGTATCGTGGTGATGTGTATATCACACAGACCTTAGTTTTCCCATGTGTACAAACTTACCGAGGCTCAGTTCGAGTGTTGTCGTTCGAAGTTCTGGCGATGGGTCAGTGTAAAGCATCTAGAACTGTGCTAGTCCTTGTCTTATTATCACGGTGTTCTCCGATCTCAAAAGAGTCAACCAGGTCAGCCTCCCTATCACTTCGGTCCATATCCGCTGCCTTGGGCTGATCCTCCCTCCGATGCGTCCTCCTGTGTTCTCGCTCTCCGCTTCGGTCACTTGACATAAGGGCGCAAAGAAATCACCGCTCGGTACTATCCTTCCTCGAACGTGGCCTCGAGGCCATCCTGCAGAACTCCAAAATCCACGGTGTCCGTCTCGATCGCTGCCTCGAGGCCGATTTATCGTAGTGTGATGTAAGGACAAGGTTTTAAGTGCAACTAAAAGTAAGTGGTGCAGCCATTTGCTTTGCATAACGCTAGGCTTGTGAGTCGGATCACAAACTTTTCAACTTCCGACAGTCAATAATCTCGATCTATGTACGATAGGACGAAACATATCGAACACAAATTGTTCAGATAAGTTGCTAAACATTGTCAACGTTACACATCAATGCGATACATTCGGAAGACGCTATCGGGAGACTGGTGAGAACATTGACAACCTGGAGGCATCTCATCTGTGTTCGCCGAGTTTTATGTTGACCAAGGTGTTGTCGATCTGGGTGAGCTCCTCGATGGACATATATTGCACCTGCTGATCGGAGATAGAAATTCAATCGCTGTGAAACACACATAGTAGACTATAGCCAGGTGAGTCGCATGTCGGATTGATGATCCGTGCTCAGCGGCCCTGGTCACGTAGGTTGCTGGTTACCGTTGAAAACGGATTTGGGATTGACAACGCATGATGCATTCTGCCAGTGATCCGACCTTAAAGCGCTTTACAAAATATTGGTACCTGTTTTTAAAACTCACATCTTCGTTTCGCCCACACTGATACATCTCCCCATGGGTACTGCAGATGATATGTGCGTATCTTTCAAGTTCATATTCATCACCTAGCATAACCTTGCGCAGTTTTGGAGCGTTCCTGATCGGGGTCGTAGTCTCTGCCGTGTGAGTACTCTTTGTGGATCAACAATTACCGTAAATTGGACCTTGGATGTTGCAGGCTTTACGGAGGTGTGTTTTATCACTATTATTTTCTTTGTGGTACTTAGGCGCTCACAACCACACAAAGTTACTTTTATGCAGACATGGTACTACTTTACCCGGTATTCCTCGGATCCTTGGTACAATAAATTTTTAGTAGGCTCACGAATGATCGATACGCGCCGCTTCTCTAACATTAGTATAGGTCGGCGCTATATTCTTGTCAGACTCGATTCATCAAGCTCTAATTACACACACCGGTGAGTGCACCGGATACAAGACGTGTTTCTATGCGAACTGAACATCAGCCGGTAGTGTATACGTATCTCATCACTGACTTTGGCAGCGTTAATGACATCGAGAAACTTGTGTGGAGTTTATCCGTGGGTCGCACGCGATAGGCGCACAGTTCTCATCTGAATTTTCACTTGCGTCACAGATTGAAGTTTTGTTCAATGGCTTCACGGGGTTTATGGTTCAAAGGTCAGTGTGAGGCCTTCTGAAAAGAACAATTCTTACTGATCTTCCAGTTTCTTTGCCAAGCGTGTCTACCATGGTATGTATGATCTCTCGTAGTGGACGGTTGTTTACTTTCAGCCAGTAAGCAACAATAACGTGTTTGCAACCGCGTCAGTGCTGTGCCTTGTCATTGCTGAATTTGTTATCGTTATCAGTGAGTATGTGTTTTTGTTTCTCGTTTGTTTACTAACGGGACATCTAAAGTATATGTCGCAAAAGCGTAATTCGTGTCGGATATTATCAAGTGGTAGTCTGGCTGATGCACCCTTCTTCAGTGTCAAGTTGACCCTCTTCACTCAAGTCCCCCAGCTCAAGCCTTTGTCGATGTCTGTGAACGCTGTAGCAGCTGCCGGAGATGTCCTTATCACAGTCTTCCTCTGCTCATTCCTCCAACGGTCTCGCACTGGTTTTCATCAGTCCGATAACTTGATCAATAGGCTGATGTTGTTCAGCATCAACACCGGCCTACTCACCAGCATTTGCGCAGTCATGTCCCTCATTTCTGTATGTAAAACATCACAAATGGCTGGTAAATCTGTTCCTGACTCTAATGCGGCACAGATTGTAGCGTGGCCTGATACCTTCATTTTCGTCGCATTCTATTTCTGCCTGGGCCGTCGTACGTACAATGTAGCCAATCATGTTGTTCACGAGCTCAACGCGATGTTCTCAGTTTACTGCAATTCTCTGCTGGCAACCCTCAATGTACGCAAGACTATCCGCCACGATTCTTCTGACGAACCTATGGCGCTCTCGCTACACAGAGCTCGAAGACCTGTCGACAGTCCCAGCAGCTCAGCGCGAATGGTCAGTACTATGAATTTGCACAATGCTTTGCTTACTTGCATTCAGGGGATGCCGAATGACATTTCAATCAAGATAGATACTGCGGAATATATCGAGGATGAGGTTAGTTATGTTCTATAACAACGCTGTGATCTAGTCCTGACTTGCACGCACATCAGTTTCTATCTGCAAAGGATATCAAAAGTTCTGGATCAGTCTAATCGCTGTGCGGATGAGGATCACAATATACCTATCTCAGATCTTTACTCCTAGAAGAGTAAGCACGCTGTGTCAAATACATAGCGTGCAAATCATTTTTGTTGTTATATTCTTCACATATCTTTCAGCTCAATTCATTAAAAGGACCTCAACATACACCCGGCGGTTTCATTATCCAATTTAATAGGCGCTTAAACCTATATAGCTACACAAATAATGCTTTCACAGAAATTCAGCCCATGAACGGTAGCAGTGAAGATACAGGGAAGGCGAAGTCGCAAGCTCGGTGTGATGCCAAATCGATTCAGAATAAGCGCCAATGGTAACATCCTGATGAGGAACGCGACTTGACGCGTTCGTTGATTATTACCAAAAACGCGCTTGTCACTGTGACATGTCACGCATGCCACGGTGTTGAAGGCGTTCTCAGATTACAGCAACAAACAGCCTCAAGCCGGCATCGGCCAACACGCTCGTTGACTGCAGACGCCAACATGTCCGCCATGGATGTAGACCAATTTTCTCCGCATTCATCACCTGTCCAGCCTATAAAACGCGCTCCAGTCACGTACGGAAAGCGTAGGGACGTTCAGCCTGAAACACGCGACTCTTCTGTAACGCTCGCCGGCCACAGCTCTCCTCGTGAAGAATCGGAGCCCTTAGGCGTCAAGGAAAACGAGTCCACCAATGAATTGGCGCTCGATGCACTGGAGAGCTCCCAATCTTCTTCAACGACTTGTACAAATGATAACGGCATGGACGATGCCAGTCCTAGTAAACATCAATTTGGCTGGAGAGCTCAATTGAAAGCGCTAGACGAAGCTTTCGATAATGACCAGCAACCATTTTTACAACCTCAAGTTGCTGAGCGGTCATCATCGCCTCCGTCCTTTCAGCCTAAATCCTTTGTGGAGGATCAAATAATTCATGTAGATGCCACGCCTCTTTCTCCAGCGCCACAAAATTCCGATGGGCTTTCTGATGGCACACTACTACCCCCTACAAGCGACTCACCTGCCTCACCAGTCGACGAGTCGCTTGCAGATTCACCGATTATTTCTCGCAAGGTCCGACGCCCGAGGAATTGCGTCGACTCTGATTCTGAGCGTGAAGAATCCAATAATTCCTCCTCGGTATCGCCTGTTCACCATCCAATCAACACTCCTTTGCTGCGATCTCCCCCCACACCTCCGACATCAGAATTGGAAATGCCTTTAACGAGGCCCAAGTCTAACAAAGGCAAGGGGAAGGCGCCCGCTCGGGATGTCCCTCCGCTTCGTTTTGAGAGTGAATCAGTCTCTACTACGAGTGCCATGTCAAAAAAGGGCAGCAAAGCCAGGCGGAAGGACGAATCTGTGCGCGCAAAAACCAAGGTAGTTTGGCCTTTGTCGCACCTATTCTATTCCTCACTAATACGGTGGATAGGCTCCGACTAAAAAGGACCTGCGTGAAACTGTTTTGGAGAGTTCACGCATTACTGCGAGCAAGAATGTCGAGGTGGCGCGTACTCAGGAACTGAAACACACCAAGTATCGGCTTTTTGAAATGGTCAAGTGGGTTGCGCCAGGTTTTTATCCAAGAGAATGCTGCTGACTTTGGCCAAGGGATGAAGGCTTGCGTAAGGAGAAAAAGCAACCTGATCCTCCCTCAGATCCAATATCTATTTTTTCCTCGCCTTCCGCAGTACCCACTGCGGAAGAACGGAAAAAAATCACGCAAGGCGCATCTTCATTCGGTGCACCTTCACGTTTGCTTGGATCATCTACTACTGTGTGTCCTCGTGCGCAAACTCCTCCCAGAAATCCTCTGCGGCGTGCAACTTCCCAGCCACGGCCAGCAGCGTCTGACAGCACAGACGAAGAGATGCCGAGTCTTACTGACCTGCTGAGGCAAGACCAAGTCAAACGCAAAGAAGCTGACGACAAACGTGCTCTCGCGGAATTGAAGCAGCGAGCCCTTCAAGACGCAGCAGCTAGGCAGTCATCTAGGGTCGCGGACAGCGACGATGATCTGGAGATCGTTGATAACAGCATGCATGTGACAGCCCAAGAGGAGGCAGCGAAACGCAAAGCCGACAAGTTACAACATATTACTCCTTCGAAGGGGAAGGCAAGACAGCTTGCGTTGAGCCGGAAATCTGTACCAGGACCGTCCAGCTCCCGCGCGAAATCTTTTGCACAAGCCAACATGTCCGAGTACCTCAGGGAATCCGCGATGTCGTCATTCGATCAGAAGGGAAGGGGCAAGAACACCAAGGTCCCAATCACTGCACAACAATTAAACAGAGCGCTCATGCAGAAAGCTGAGGCCAGCAAACTTGCGACTATTCAGCAGCGAGAAGAGGACTGGATACAAAGGGGAGGCAGGGTATTAGAAGAGCCTGTAGAAGCTGGGGGGAACATGTCATTCAGAGAGAGGCTTGATGTGTATGTGCAGAAAGGGCTTGAGGCAGCAGAGCGCGACGACCCTACTGTTGGCGACATGGAAGTAGACGACACGGACGAGGATGACGCGGATTACGCTCCTGAAGAGCGGGGTTCTGCCAGTCCAGAGCCTATGGATAGTGGTTGTGAGGGCGGCAGCGATCAGGAGAACCAACCTGGCCTCGATGTTGATGATGGCGCAAGCCAACCGACGGACGTTGAAGATGAGGAGAAACCAGTGCACAGGCGCGGTTTTCGCCGTCCCCTATTGGTGGCTTCCGACGATGAGGATGATGCTCCTAGAATTCTCGTGCCAGATTCCTCGATGCAAGACTTGGCCTCTGATGCCATAGTGACACGCAACTCGGAATCGGACCAAACGGAGGACGAGAACGACAAAGAGAACAGTCAAACGTTGATGTACGACAGGAGCGAGGATAAAGAGAACAAGGCTGTTGTTCGACACTCAGATTCATTCGCGAGGCCTCCCTTAGGTAGTAGACCGGGGTCGCTTCTTGACGTCGAAGATGCTGTTCACATGAGATCATCATCCTCAACATCGTTGGGAGGTTTCGGTGGTCCCTCCAATTCTCCCGAGCAAGATTTACGTTCGCCATTGAAGGAGATCGCTCGAGATGACTCGTTCTCGGGTTCCCCAAGCTCACACTCCCCATTTACCGCCAGACTCCTCCAATCTACGTCGAAGCATTCGAAATCCCCACCGGAAGAATCGTTTTCCGATATTGAGGACGAGGAGAACATGGTTAAGAGTTTCGAACCCCGCACACTACTACCTTCCTTTTCTGAAACCTGTCCTGCGTCCTTTGCACCACGGGATCTTCTCGCAAATGGAGGAGGTTTTTCACAATTTTTCTCGGATGAAAAGGTCTGCAATCTCATTCATTGCAAGTCAGTTTAGAGAATGACAGTGGTGGTTATTTTAGGACGAGGGGCCCAGCTTCAAGGAGAGGGACTGCAATGAGCTCGCTTTGTCGCTTGATGTTGAACTGCAGCCCGCACTAGAAGTCAGCAGCACTCTGCGCAGGAAAGCTGACAATATTTTTGAAAAAGAGCAGGAATATGTTATAGAGATCGCAAATGACCATCGGAAACAGGACAATAATCCTGAATGGTACATCCGAGAGAACGGGTGAGTTCACCAAAATAGCATCTAATTAATTCTGGAAATTTTGTTCATCTTCTCAGGTTCTTGACTCAGACATCGGGGCCTGATTCTGAACAATATCACATCAAGTCTTTCTCGAGGTCACCACTTCTGGCCTCTCAAGCATTGCTGGGTGATTTAATTCCATCGTCGACTGAGCGTGCTCCACTCCAAACATTGTCCTTTAAGGGGCAAGAATCACCGGATATGCGACCTCTTCACCGACTAAGGCGGCGCAGTAGCTCGCCATTAGAGGGGAAATCTGCTGTACAAGACGACGGCTCCCTTCTACCACCTCTACCTCTACTTATCTCTCAGCTGCCGAAGAGGAACGCGTTTGATGTCTTGGGAGGACATCCGAAATCCAATGCGCCCAAACGAAAGTTGGAGAAGTCAGAATTCGTTGCTGCGGAGGCTGAGGAATCAGACGAGGACGAGCTGATTGGCTTCGGGCCTATCCAGAAAGACGACGACGACGACGACGACGAAGGAGAGGATGATGATGACGAGAAAATTGTGGAGGGTCTTGTCGACGATGCGGTCATGGATGTCGAGACAGAAGGGGCTGATTTGGTCCAGGAGAAGTTCAGGTGCGCATTCAAGGCAGGCTATTGGGACAGCCAGCTGAATTATGTATAGAGAGCACGAGGACGAAGATGACAAGAAGTTGGAGAAGCTTCACCAGGATGCTATTGATGGCAAATTTAGGATCAAACGTCGCGATCGTGGAATAGGTTTCGACGAGGATAGCGACGATGACGAGGAGGATGAACACAATAGGCGAATACGACGGGGTATGAACAAGAAGCGTAAGATTGATGGTGACACCCTCGAAGATTTAGGCAAGTGATGCAATCGCTACAACTCCATTTCTGAAGCCAACTTCTCCCTTGATAGGTCGAAACCAAGAAACAAAGGCATTCTACGACGCATATCAGCAGGAGTTGATTGATGACGACCTTGAATTCGACCATTTGCAAACAGATACGCGAATGGTTAGCGACGATGAAGATGAGGAGACGAGGAAAGTAGTATTGACCGAAGATCTAAATGCCGAGCTAAGGGAAGCGGCCAGGAATAGAGAGGTGAGCCGCAGTGCTTCTTCTACCTTAAATATCGCTAATCTTTGGTAGACTTTTAAAACTCTAGACCCGGAGGACACATCATGGATCGACGGGGCGGACGAGGAGAACGATAACCATGTTCCTGTCAAAGTAATGACAGAACGATCCAACAGTGCACCTGCAAAACGACCTGCACTGTTCCACGCAGACTTTGGCCTGGAGGTCTGTTCTATGGTCGATATAAAATGTTGTAATCTGACAGTCTTCTTCCATAGCGCCCAAACCGGATATTAGAGAATGACCAGGAGAAAACAAAATTGCGTTCATGGGCGAGAGGTCAAGGTGGTGGAAACCAGGGGACCGGCCGGTCTGTTGTTGGTGCAGCCATTACAGGACACGCCAAGACCACCAAAGTCAAGACAGGTGGCGGCTCCTTGAGAACAACCCAGGCGGCCACTGGAAGCAATTCTGTCTCAGGCGCACCTGTTCCTCGCAAACTGGAGAAGGGTCGAAGTATGCTCTCTAGTGTTTCCGATAGGAGTAGTCGATTTGCGTAGTATATGTTGTTAGCATCTTGATTCATGTTCGATCCTATGCGTTCAGCTGTTGTTTCGCCAAAAGTCTATTCTGTACATTTGTTTCCCACCTGTAATAACCTGCGACATCACTGCAAAGTAAAGATGCAAACAAAAGAACACGTATGTTCACAAAGTAGATGTCTTGATGGAAGTGCAAAGAGAGGCATTTACACCCAGAAAAAATTGAACAAGGTAGATATCTATAAGGGATAAGATGGGTATCACGGAGATATAAATAACGAGCGATAAGACTACAGCCCAAATAGTGTCAATTGATTGAAGATGCTTGTAATTTAATGGTGTTGATGTCCAAAGTTTCTTCCAAACCGAACCCAGGACGCGCGCGGGCGAGTGGGTTGGATGAGTCCGAGATTTCGTGATTGGCGTGTGGGCGTTGAGGATCTACGTTTGCGTGTACCCGTCTGAATCTTTTTTTGAGGAAGGGTGAGTTGGCAGAAGGCAGTTAACTAGTTACACTCACTTTATGCCTCAACATGATAAGTTTGGCCATGCATGCTGGAGGGCCTGATTCCCTGAATGGATTCCCTGGGAACATTTGAAAAAGGCAGCGAGCATAGCTCAAGAACAGGACTTACGGGACGCGACGAGAACTAAACCTGACTCATGGGCATCAAGGAGGTCGTCACCAGCCATGATAGACCTCCTGACTACAGGTGAAAATAGGCATAGCAGGATGATAGCGGAGAAAAAGGTGACGAAAAACATGGAAAACATGGTGCCTATATATGATGGAAGGCTGGACAGCGGCGCTGAGCACCAGCAGGGGCTGCGCGAGCGTCGCACGTCGTGAAGAACGGGAGGGGAATGGTAGTAGGCGGGGGTGGGGGATAACAACCAGAAAGTTTCAGGCTTCGGAACCAACTAAAGTTGCTCGAGAACATAGTGCTTAGTCAGCACAGAGACGCATTATGATGATGCCGGCATTCACATCAATTCTTGTCATGATCAATATTTTCTTTGGTTAGCAGTGGCGTCAAGTTGTTCTCAGTGTGCGACATGGCCGAGTTGTTGTCAACGGCCACCATCACAGCGACAGGCCTCCTTTGCAAAGCATTTCTCAACTCGGGGCTTTGTTCCATCACCGTTAGCAATCTCCACCTACTTTTAGATGCTCTACGGAACGATGAGAGGCGGCGACATGGACAGGGCGTGGTAACAGGTCTGTGTTGCAATTCATTGTGGTCGCCGTCTGCTTACACCTGTTTAGTTGCGAATCATATTTCCACGTCTGTCTTTCGAGCTTCTCACGCGGACATTCATGCTGAGACTGCGCTACAGACTAGACGATCCACTCGTGTGGGGAACACTCCCGGTAAAACTCTACTTGAACTCTAGCACAACACGGTGGTCGCTTGGTGCATCAGATATCATGTTCACTAACCCGTATGTGTGCGGAGATAGTCAGAATTCTAGGCGACTGAATGTAGGCTTCGGCCAGGAAGTCTGTTCTCCGCTTTCTTTCGTAATGGTCAGGTGTTAGAGACATTTCGCGGAAATGGAATCTTCCAACCTTCCGTTGATATTGCCATAAAGCAACTTAATGAAGGAAATTGGGTGGGTGCAAGTGAACCCTGACTTCTGTGTCCGCATTAACATATATCAGGTGCATCTTTTTGGAGAGGGAAAAGTCAACCAGCCACCCAACTATCCGCGGTCGCACGGCGTCGCTCGCTTGCCGCGATTCAAATGGGGAGTGTAAGTCACTTTCTTCACCCTTTTAACATCCAGCCATCACATCTAAAACGCTTAGTGGACGAATCTTGATGGAAACTGCAGTTCCCCCCGTTATCATACCAATGTGGCTCACTGGTATGGCATCTGAAACCATCGATATTCCATATTTTCTAACGTGACGTTAGGTTTCGACAAATTGATGCCCGAACACCGCGCATCTCCTTACAAGTACTTCCCAAAACTAGGTATCAGACTTGGTGTGGCATTTGGCGATCCAATACCGGTCGAGGAAATAATGGCTGCGTTGAGTGCGCACTCGTCTATGCCACTTGTCACGGAAGGTAGTGTGGAGTTCAATCTTAGCGATAAACTTCATCGGGGCGCCCGCGTTGGTCACACAGTTATGCAGGCTGAAGAGCGGTTTGCGCCAGGATGTGAACGGACACGACAGATGGACGTAGTGCGAAGCGATGTGACTGCGATCATCCAACGAGCGGTGGAAGCTTTGGGTAGACAAGTATCTGGTAACCTTCTCAACAACTCTCGTTCATAAATCCTGAGCGCTTGACTTCTAATTTATGCAACAATATATTGATATAGTAAAAACAGCAACCACTCGGACATAAGCAACAGGTTGTCCGCCGCAGTCTGTAAATGGTATGTAGGATATGAATTGCATATGATTGAGCTAAAGATGTGGATGTGGATTTGAAGCGTGGATTTCATGCAACCGCTGACTGCCCCGGACAAAGCACCAGGCTACTTACATCAGACTCCCCCGTGTAGTACCAAGTACAAAGCACCTAAACACGGTTAACCGGATTAAACTTCTGCTACTTTGAGCAGAGAGAAACTTACCATCATTGCATAGAATGACAACAAAATGAATCCTTCTGCCCAGTTTGTTTTACTGTCGGCAGTCACGAAATTGACAAGGAAGCAGGCACCAAGGAGTAGTGCGACCTCGAAGAAATCTGATGGGCACTTCAGCTTTGCTGGCAATAGCCTCATACTCGTCAGTAACGCACCAAATAGCAAGTTGAAAGGTTTATTAGTCCACCAGCCAAGTAGAGTTAGGAACGGCATCCAGAGCAAGACGAACTGAATGCTCAAGTCAATGGCTTCAGCTTTAGCCAGAGTAGTGATTGGCTCAGGAACGTCGGTCTTAGACCGTACTCGGCTAAGAGCCTTCTGAAGATAGTAGCCTGCTGCAACAGCTCCGTCTGCTGAGAAGGCAACAAAGGGTAGAAGAACCAAGCCGAACCACTCCGATGTGATGCCGGAGACATGTCTCACAGGCTCGATGCTGTCCACTAACTGCTAAAAGTCAACGAATGTAGAACTAGCTGCTCGACGACACTTACCCACTCCGAGGTTATAGCCATGATCGAGATGTTGACAATCAGGAAGCAGATGCAAACCCATTGGTTAACCTCGGGCTCCTCTCGCTCTAATTTGGCTTCATATTCCACGAGCTCGTGTGGTGTCAAAGCATGGGTCAACGAGCTGTTTCCAGCACCAGGAGGGTTGTGATAGAAAATCCGCGAACAGATGTATCTAACAGCAAGGTTTGCGACAAGTTTGATACCAGAGAAGAAAAGGAACCTACATAAGAAGGAGCAATACTGCAAGCCCTCTGCTCATGCTCAAGAAATCGGTTTGAGTGCCGACACCAAGGTCAGGGAGATCGCCGTTGGACGATACCGGAGTGGAAGTACTACCACTTATTGCTGCATAGAATGAAGCCGGCAACAACAGGGCCAACACCCTGTGCATCCAAGAAGCTGTCACTCGGGGCTCCAGATGACAATAATAAACATACCCAACAGTAAGCAAGGTATGATTGAGTTGAGTGTGGACAGGGTGCAGGTCCTGTTCCCATATTCGAGCACCGCCTGTCAGAAAAGCGAATCCAGGCACAAGGAGGAGGTGCAATAGGATCACACCTGCAAGATGATGTGTTTTGTCAATGATGTGAAATAAAACTGATGTTTTCGGGGCTTACCAGTGATGGTCGATTGAAGTAGCTTGAGCCTTGTAAAGTATGCTTGAATCACGCCAATGATTGCATATTAGCTAACGATTACTTACTCGCACTTGAGCAAAAGCATGATAGCGAGAGTCACCTCAACAGCACTACAATTATTTAGGCTGTGAATATGAAAATGAATCAAAGACGGTTCGCCTTACTTGTTCAAGGTGATCGTGATCAAGTCGCCAAAATCCTTGCCACAATACAAAGCCATCTGTTCACCACAGTAGTCGAACAAGCACTCGTGCGGTATAATTGACAAGAAACAAACTACATGAGAAAATGAGTGCTGCTGATGAATTATTCTGCAAAAAAAACATACGTGTAAAGACAGCGCTATAACTGAGACGTCCGTCGAAATGCGCCCACCATGCTACCGGTGTCAGGAGCAGCAGCACATTGAGCCCTGTGGCAATAATAAGATACTGACGACGTCACACAGGTGGCGGAGACGTACATGAACATCCATATATCTTTTTTATACTCTGTATCACACCGACAGGCTTCCTGCCTCGTCCAATGAAGCGGTGCCAGGTAGTTTTAAATCTCGGTTTCAGAGGCTCGCCAGTCTCGGGATCCTTAAGCTGAGGATTAAGTAAACCGGGATTTGTGGTCGAGAGTGAATTGGGTGAGTGTTGCCCACTGTATTCCTGAGAGATGATTGGGCTGCCTGTGGTGGTTTGTCGAACATGGGTAATCCTGCGTTCTGCCATGAACAAAGACTAGAGTCACAGAAGGGGGTGAAGGAAGGGTGTGATCCTTGTACCTCATTATTATACAGGACACGCATTATATAGACGCTGGTATGTGAAGCTCGGAGTCGCGAAACAACACTGCCGAGGAACTTGGGCTTGGCGCAATCTGATCAATGGGCGGTGACAAGTTACTACATGATCCATCATTGGTCCACATCACTTGATTGAAACTGAAAGCGAGCGACTCGGACAGTCACGACTACCAGCCCCATGGTCGACCTGCAAAGAACTGCAAAAACTCAGTACTCAGTCACTGAGCTAGTTCGCATCCGAAACGATTTCTACCTCCTGTCCGGAGCCTGCAGGTTGAATGCGTGGGTAGAAGCCAAGTAGTTACAAACTTACGTTGCCCATTTGGTCACCGATCTCCCAGGACCTTAGGCCTGGGCGTTGGGCCGGAGTATAAGGAGACCGTTTGAAATAGAGTTTACATCTTGGTCCTATACTCGTTTTGAATCAAAGGGAGCTCCAATAGGCTCCAATGATATGTTGCTCACCGCCCAGCACACCAGATGCTAGTTCCGTTCCCCAGCTGACGAGTCTGATCAATTGATATCTATGGATCGGATACTTATTGTCGACACGCTGTACACTCTTCACAGCCTCATGATGATGGGGTTGGTTGCTATAAGTGTAAAATCCTAAAAAAAAACAAGAATGTGACTAAAACTACTTTCAACCTGCTGTAACCTGCCCGTCATCTTGTTGGACATCACGAACACAGCTGCAGCATCAACCACACTAGTAAGTCAAAATTCTGCCCGTGGAAGTTTGAATCCAAGTTTGAACCAGTCTCTCAAAGCTACGCCACTCCGACATATGGTAGGGCCATCTGATGCTGGTGCTATGATATATCTTGTGCGCATATCGTTGAAGATAAGATATTTGTTCTTTCCAATCAATAGGAGGCGTGAACATGCACTACAGGAGCTTGTGAACACTGAACAGTACTGACCTTCCGAAATCATTGGCGACCAGCAGCATATCTTCGGCGTCTATCCCTTCGTCGATTATCACATTGAAAGATAGATTAATGACAATGGAGGAATGTCAGTAATGGCGGCCATGCTCTTATCATCTGGTGTTCTCAGGGCCGCGGACGCTAGGGGCACGATACTTTGCGGAAACCTTGCGTTTGTGGCGTGGGCAGCGTCCATAGTACTCAGAAATCGAGTCATCCTCTTGCAAGGTCATTTTCGATGCGCAAAGTTCGCCAGATGTAGGAAAGTCAACAATGGTGTCCACGACTTCACATCTTAACGCGACAAACCGCATTTAGACTTCACGGAGCTTGGGAAACTCCCAAATTGCTGTTCGCCACGCATGCATGGCGTCATAATGAAGAACACACCTGATTGCTGCTGCGCTGTTCTCGTGTGAAACTCGAATTCTAGTTTGGTGATATCTTCGTCCATCTTATCCTCTTAACTGGCTTCTAGAATTGAAACACAGTTCAAGCGCGAGACGTCAGCTACCGGTGAAAACCATATATAAGACGCAGAGGAAAGCAGAGGCGGCTGGCTGGTCGAATGTTCCCCACTGTTGTCCAAATACTACAAATGTTCTAGGCTTGACCACGCGTACCACGGCACTTGACAGGACGCCAAGCACGTTTTGTGCAAATGCAGAGGCCGTACCATTAGTGGACCGGTGAACATATGAGAAAGCTATTTGAAGCAATACATTGTAAGCATCGCAACAATCTTCGTATACCTGCTGGTAATTTACCTCGCTGTCTCACGAAGAATCCGAGGGATAGGGGAGGTTTTCGAGCGTCGTCGAAGCGAGCTTCATCGATCGTGTCTTGGCGGAATGTATGCACTGGATCAGTTGAGCTTCCGTGTCAACAGTCAAATTTATCACAGCACTGTCATCAACGTTTAGCTTCGGCTCCACTCCCGCTGCTCCAAATGCCGCGCTGATAAGTGGCGCCGATGATGGCACCATCTTTAGATTTGCTCAGACGCATGTTGCCCTTCTAGTATTGGACACCGATCGCACGGCACGCCCGCCGCGGGTATAGGGTTCACAACCAAGCTTTGCTATAGCAATCCATTGGATATAAGTAAGGTCACGGAAGAAACATGGGTTCGTGCTTGCCTCCAGAGTTCAGATGGTCCCGCATGTGCTCGATATGTTCAAGTTCAGTGGTATGGTCTCTTTTGAATGAAATCCACAGAGTTGAACCAAATGTAAGCATGAACAGGTCAAACAAACGTTGTGCAGATCTGAAAGTATCCATACTATGATTAGCCAACGTAAAAAAAGCGCATAAAAGAGAAGATATGAAGGCTGGAAACAAGTCAAGAAATTATCTCTCAGGATAGACTTGATTTTAGATTTTGTGCGAATGGCGTCGACATTTTGGGAGCTGCGGTATTCGTATGTCATGATAATGACACAGATCGGGATAGGTGAGTGCGTATATTGTAAGAGATGTAGCACACTAGACGCGGCCTTTTGGCAACCATAGACTTTGATCATGCAAGGTGCTTCAAGTTTGCGCCTTTTGCATACGAGAGCCACGCGATACAAGCGAGGTTTGACGACAAGGTCCGAGCTCAAGACATGCATGTATTGTGTAGATGGAAATGGAATGGAAAGTGAGAAATGGCCTGCATAACCACAACGATTGCTTAAGTACATGATGATAGTAGAAGTTATTGTTTGATTTCCAAGGTGTTGACCAATAGACCACAACAACCGTCAACAATGCCAGTTATGGCTCTTGTGCAAGTCTCAAAGGAAGCCTTGTACCGTGTTGTTCCTTCCCATACCCAGTTCAATACGCTGGGCCATGGATGTTGTTACAAGGGTGGAAAGCTGGATCGCTAATTGGAGCAAAGAGGGAGAGTCTGAACTGTGCGTGGTGTCTGCTTGTTTTTTTTGTGGCGCCCGAGCTGACGCCCTTGATTTGCAAAGTCGAAATTTCCTCATTTCACCTCACTCAAATCCTTCCGACCATATTTGCGCAGAGGCTCTGACGACCGCTTATCATGCCCTTCTTTTGTCTGTCCTCACGACCTGGCAGCCCAAGCAGAACACTTTAAACGCGCAAGGTCTCGTAGCATTTATCCAGTCTGTCCTCCTTGCACTTCCGTCCTCCTCTTCTGCACGTGTGGGTCCACCCGTGCAAAATATTGTATTCGGAGAGATTCTTGTGGATGTTCTATGGTCTACGGATGCTCAGCTGGACGAGTTCTTGGCAGACGCTAAGTCTGCTTTATTGAGCTCTGAGCAAGCTCCTGGAGGCCAACTAGTAAAGGACACCCCGAAGAAAGACACTACAGATAGTGCAGAACATGCAGCTCGACTGAGGCATTTTGTTGAACAAGACAAGGAAACCTTAAGCGAGCTCGTCAAAAGACTTCTGGTGAGTACCAGTACACGATTTTACAACTTTCTGAATTTATCCGCAAATAGTTCACTGGCATAATTGATCTCGCTGTATGTCGAGAGCGTCTTGACTTGACTCTTCTCGCTAGTGCCGGTCTAGTTTCAGATAGACTGTCGTTTGACAAGAAAGAGATACGAACTCGCACTGGGCTCTTGTGAGTCAAATGTGAACATTGAATCATCAATATCATCTGATTCTTGTGCACGTAGCTATAAGCAGAACAAGTTCAACCTCTTGCGTGAACAATCCGAAGGCTACAGCAAGCTTTCGGTGGAGCTTACGAGTTCCTTGGGTCCTGCACACTCTCATGTTGACGCTAGGCCGGTGGAAAGCTATGCCTCTATTGAAGACCGTGCGCGCCAAGTTTGGGAAAAGGTCATCAGCCTCATTGGCTATTTCGACCTTGACCCGAATCGCGCCTTAGACATCATCTTGGATGTACTGTCGGTCAACGTGGCAACCCACTACACATTTTTCTTGGCGTTACTCTCATTTTCTCCATGGACAGGGCTGTATAGACGTCCCGCATTGCCCACTACTAGCCGCATGGTTGTTGATCCCGTTACTAAAGAGTTAGGGGACAAGAATCTGGACGAAGTGTTGCAAATCGCCGAAGCAAATGCTAGCGATCAGTCGACACCACCATTAGAAAATGATAGCGGCACAGAGTCTCGAGTACTAGCTCAGGTGCTTGGTTTCAAATTCTCCCATTATCAGGTCAGCATTTTTCGAGATGAGTTGGTCCTTGCAATTCACTCGTCGTATAGTCCTCAGAGACCCAGGAACCACCTCCAAGGAACCTTTATTTAACTGCTGCCATCTTGATTAGGGAGGGATTTATTACCGTGGAAGATCTCTACCCCCATGTGAGGACCTATTTCTATCGAATACCCATTGACCTCCTGACAATACGACAGCTTACCCCAAGGGAGGCGGACATTGAAACATATCACAAGGATTACCTTGCCCTGGTCCAGCAGCGCATTTCTGATGCCAAGATTAGTCAGCTCGCCATGGCAGCTCCTTTGGAGTCATCTAGTTCAAGCTCGCAACCTCGTGCAGAACCTGCGGAAGTTAAGAAGAGCGCTGTCGAGTCCAAACCTCCTAACCAGATCGCTGGGCTGGTCAACGGCCTACTTTCTGTTGGAGCTTTACGCCCGGCGATCGCTATTCTGACGAGGATTCCCTGGCTTGTTGACGCTCACCCCGAGTTGGCCGACCTGATCCTGAGAGCTCTGAAGTATTCCATTGCTCCTCTGTATGATGCGACGTTCGTCCTCAAAGAACGCAATCCGAGTTTCACGCAACCTCGCACACGGTTCAGCGCTACTGGATCACTGGCAGTTCCAATTCGCAAATATCAGCTATCCTTAATTGCTCCCACTCCTCCCAGCACTGCGTCAGTCGATTTCGTCTTTTTCTTTCCCGACTGGACCCAGCGCATCCCACTTTGCACTTCCTTCGACGACATGGTAAATGTGATTGAACCTTTAATGAGTTTCATTGGGCTGCACGTATCGCGCGACGCTTTGTTTGTCACAAAGATTACGAGGCTGGGACGCTCACAGCTGGTATCAACCGTATGTCATTCGTTTGCTCGTCTAACCCATCTTAACTCGGTCAATCATAGATTCCCTTGGATCCAGTTTCCAGAAAACCATCAGGTGAACCCGACGCAAGTCATCCCGTTCGACAGTTCTGGTTCAAGCTTCTTCGGCTGTACTTTCTTCCTGCTCTCCCTCTCATTCGAGGCAATGCAGTTTGCACCGTTGATATTTGGAACGTCATTCGACAGTATGAGACGACTGCAAGATGGAGGCTATACGGAGAATGGAAATCCGGCTATATATCTCATCCTGAACTTCGCATCCGACAAGTGCAAGCTGATCGTGAAAGTAAAGGCATTTTGCGACGGCTATCGCATAATACCATCGAGACGTTATCTGGAACAGTGGCGAAACTAGCTCATTCAAATCCCTGTATCTTCTTCATGAATGCTGTCAACCAGATCATGGCATACGACAATCTTGCCAACGTCGTTATACAAGCATTGCGATATGTCACCAATATGGGATTCGATGTGCTCGTGTATATCATCCTTGAGGCTCTATCCAATCCCCATAAGAACCGTGTCAAGGATGACGGAGTCAACACTTCCGACTGGCTTCAAAGTTTGTTCTATGTTGCTTCTTTGTTTTGACTGTTCTCAGCACTTATTTTAGGTTTGGCATCCTTTACTGGGATGCTCTTTCGGCGGTACAGCGCTGACCTGTCGCCCTTGTTGAAATACGTGGTTCACCAGCTGTACAATGGCCAAACAACCGAGATTGTCGTTCTGCGAGAGCTGATTTGGAAGATGGCAGGCATTGAACCTCTTCCGAGCCTTTCGGACTCGCAAATTGCTGCGATGGCTGGAGGACCTGCTCTGAGAATTGAAGCTGTCGCATCAACGACTCGTGGCGCTCGCCTTGATCCAGGTGACGCTGTCCTCAAAGGCCCACAACGGCTCGGGAAGACCATGTTAGAGACGAACTTAGCACTACCTCTCCTCATCCAAGTAGCACAGCAGAGGCAGTCCTGTGTTTTCAAAGCCCCTGATGCTCACCTGAAGTCCCTCGCAAGTTTGTTTGATACTGTAAGTTGCATCTTGTCATATGCTATACGTGCTCTCATCATCGCTCTAGACCCACGGTGTCCTACTGCAATATTTGGATCTACTTACTTCGCCAGCTGTAATCTCGCCCAAGGACTATGCCACGCGGATCCTGCCTAGCCTTGCAGATCTTGGGGAGTTGTATGGGATAGCGCCTCCTATCTGCATGCAAATCATACGACCTATGCTGAACGCTACGATACTGGTGAGACATAAATCTTGTTTTTGTCATGCACAACAACTGAGTACTGTTGTAGAGTGCTGCCCAGGAGAAGGAACGACTTGCCAATGAGGAAGCAGAAAAAAGGTTGAAAGCACGACTTTCCGCGGCAAAGCGCGAGCCTTCTGCCGCTACCGCTAGGGTGGATTCACCTACCGGAGTCAATGGAACCAACACTCCACGAGACACTGGTGATCAGAAGTCGTCAGCCGACGGTGTGCCAGAAGATGCAGTGATGGATGTTGAAATGACTACGGCGACTCCAGCTCCGTCCGAGGTAAGCCACACATGAAATAAGAAGAGCAATGTTTACAAGCTTCTCTTTGCAGAGCCCGTGGATACCGGATCTAGAAGCTCTTTTTGACGACGTCAAGCAGATTGCCAAGAATAGTGCTCTTGATGTTATTGGGTAAGTTATGCTTCTGACGAGGTACTTGCGATATTGAAGACTTTGCAGGCCCGGTTTTTACCTAACTTTCTGGCAGCTTTCCATGTATGATCTAGCGCCTCCGGCAGCCCGGTACGATGAGGAATGTGCTGCTTTACGGACACTAAGCCGCCAAGAGGACTCCAAGTACATAGCAGCTGACCGTTCTGCTGACAGAACGAAAAGGTTGTCAGCGGGCTCTCATCGGGCTAAACGAGACAGATACAATGCTTTTGTGAACACTCTTGCTCAAGAGTTCAAAGAACAAACTGCCTCGAGGGTGTTCACGATGAAACGACTTGCCCGAGAGAAGCATCATTGGTTCGCCCACAGTAAGATTCCTCCAATCATATCTAATTCAATTTCTGATGTAATTCTAGCCGAACATCGCTCATCGGTTCTAGCTTCTGCAATCATCGAGCATTGCATTCAACCACGATGCCTCCTATCGCCTATGGATTCAGACTTTTGTGCACAATTCATCAAAGTTATGCACACACAAGGGACTCCAGGGTTCCCTACTCTCGTGGTATATGACAAGGCATGTCTCTTTCGCTCTGTAGTCCTCCTCATACTGAGGAATGATGTTAGTTACTCGGGGACCATGTGAAGGCAGTCGTCTTTTCCTGCAGCGAATACGAAGCCAAGAACTATGGTAAGCCATCTACATTTTATAATAATGGTCATCTGTAACTGTAGTCGCCAGGGCGTTTTTTGCTAGGCATATTGACGGATCTCTGGAAGTGGGCTCAAGATGAGCAGCTCTTTTTGATGGAGAATCGCACAAAAGTTGGCGGAAAGACTATTTTGCTTCCGGGCTTCCAGCACAGGTGGTCAAGTAAAGATCACGGGAGTATTGTTTCAGATGACCTCCTATCATGGACCGGGTTCAAGCAGATTCTCCGCAAGTGGCATCGAAAACTGGGACGGGTATGTTTCTAGCAGTCTTCTGGTGATCAAGCTGACATTTGTCCTTTTAAACAGAGTCTTTTGAGCTGCATTGAGACAACGGAATTCATGCACGTCTACAACGCTATCATTGTGTTGAAAGAGATCCTTCCTGTTTTCCCTCTTGCTGCAGTGGGCGATGCTGGACCTGCCATCGACACCGTCATGGAGAAGTTCCTGGAAAAGGAAGAACATGGTGACCTCAAGATTCTTGGCCGAGCGTAAGACTGTCGCTTCAGCTGTCTGGACAATACTTATGTTTAACAGTTATTCCGCCAGTCTGAAGAAGCGAGAGTCGTTCTGGGCAGTGCCAAAGACAATTGCAAACAAGGTAGCATTCAGCTGTTACAGACAAGAACCTCTTTTAAATTTCTTTCTGCGTAGTCTAATGGAGATCCTATGTCGCCGAAGCCAAACTCAATGGGCAATCTTCCCGAGAAGCAAGCTCGCACTGCAGCTCCTCTTAATGGTGCTGCAACACCTACGGCAGATCGACTTGGCACTCCTGTCCCTCTCGCTGCTCTTCGTGCCAATGGAGCGGGCTCACAAATCGTTGATCGACCCTCCACACCAGCATCGTCGACCAGATTAGCCATTGATAGGCATGTCAGATTTTCATTCTATTGCACTATTTACTCATCGCTTGTGTAGCATCCCACGGCCAGAGAAAGTCAGACGAGTGCGACCTGAGAAGGACAGTGAATCGCCAGCTCCTGATGGTGATGTCAAGGGTGCTGCAAAGTCCGACGCGATGGATGTCGACGCGCTTTCGAAGGAACTGAAATCGACGCAAGTTCCAGTCTCCGAGCACACTCTTCGCCCTACTCCTCGTCTCCACCAAGGCTCCTCCCAAAATGCCATTCCGTCTACTCTAACGGTCAATCAGAAGGATGCACTCAAAATTCAGCGGCCATCGTCATCAAGTTCTGTCCAAAACCCTTGGGAACCCCCACACTCACCACGCCCCAGAACTGATGAGAAGCAGACACAACCATCCCCAAGTGAGGCTATGCCACCCCCATCTGCTCCAAGCCAGACGATCTCGGCGCAAGAACTGCGCGAGACTGCCAAACAAAGTATTGGCAATCGCCCACCAGATCGGGCCGATGATAAGCGATCCCAACCTGGTTCTGGTGCCCCATCCCCAATTTCCCGTCGCCGCACTCCCTCTCCTCCACCTCGTCCTGGCACAAGAACTCACAGCATGGAGAGCCGCGCTAGTGGTCGACGTTCTGACCGTGGAAGTGGCGATGGCGATCGTCCTGATGACAGGCCATCTGATCGTGAGGCTCGGCTGGAGCCTCGTGCACCTACAGGCCGTAAAGACGCTGTTACGCACCCCCGAAGTGATAGAGGCACCCGAGACCGAACATCCACTAGAGATAGTGATCGAGACAGAGAGAGCGAAAGAGACAGAGACTCTCGCCGGGACAGACATGGTGAAAGGGACCGCGATAGAGACAGAGAGAAGGAGAGGGATCGGGACAGGGAGAGAGACAGAGAGAGGGAGAGAGACAAGGACAAGGACAAAGATCGCGATCGTCGTGACCGAGACAGAGAACGTGATAGGGATCGCGACCGTGATCGCGACCGTCACCGCCGAGATGAGAAGGATCGTGATAGGGATTCGAGGAAAGATCGCGAGGTTTCTGGTCGTGGTCCAGCTTCCACGGCAGCTTCTGCTGCCCTGGACACTCGTAATTTGCCCACTCGTCCGGATCCCACAAGGCACAGCAGCCGAGCACAACTAGGCGATGATGCACTTGGCAAGAGGAGACGTCCTATGGATGATGAGGTATTGATCTCATGACTCACTGTCACGCGAATGCTTACCGTTCGGCAGACTGACCGTAATACCAAGAGGAGCTCCCGTAAGGAGGGACATCGTGAAGATCGCACTCGCAGGTCAGAGAAGGAGAGTCATGATCGACCTCGAGAATCCGATCGGCGTCGGGAGCGAGAAGCACCTGAAGCTGAACTACGCCACCCTCTATCTGAGCGAGTACGTCGCTTTCGTACTTTCCGTCATTATGTTGCTCATGATAGGGTCTTAGCCTGGCGAGAAGCGATTACCAGAGGGTCCTAAAACCTTACCTCCTAGTACACCTTCTGCACCACGGGCGATGGCGTCTGGGGATGCGTCCAGAGCCAAACCCGATATTCCTCCTAGCCGAAGTAGCGGGGACTGGAAGGGTCCGCGTGACCATGGTTCACACATATTCCCGGCCTCCACAAGCGGCGGGCTGAGCCAAGACGTGGCTCCAAGTCTGCGTTCGCGCATTGGCGACAAAGAGCCTTCCCGCTCGGCTCCTGCACCATTGTACCGCTCTGAAGTTCCACACAAGGACGACGACCGCGATAACAGAAAACGATCTCTAGCAGGTATGCAATCATCTTGGACTCGACGTTTCCATAGCTCACTCTAACGAAGATCGCGAAAAAGATGTTGGCGAGGCTGCCATCTCCGCTGTAGGAGAACTCTCGTTGCAGCCACCGAAGCGGCCGCGAATCAATCGCAATCGATATAATCCTCATGCCCTCCAGACTCATGGTTTAGCCAAAAGGACCTTGCCCATAGATCCACAGGCTGGGGACAAGTCCCGATCAACACGTTAGTCGCTTCACTCCAGTTTGCCCTGCTATTTGAATTCTGCAGTATATATCGCTACATTACATAGTACACAAATGAATCTGATTGATGAGGCTTGACTCTACACAAGTCATGCATTATTAGATGGTATGTAGCTGTGATGAAAGAGTGGCTCCGAGTTGAATCGATGATATCCCGAGTTGAATCGCGGTAGGTGGCAAATAGCTGTGGTCATCTTTTGATCAAGGTGAGGAATTCCTCTCGAGTCTTTTGCTGAGTTCGGAAACAACCCAGCATACAGGAAGTGACAGTGATGGAACCTGGTTTCTGCACACCACGCATGGTCATGCACATATGGCTATGAAGAACCGAAACTATAAGCATATGAATGTCAGGAGTCGTAAACACTTACGTTGCTTCCATAACGACTGCGACTCCGCGGGGCTTAATTGCCTCCTGAACGGCGATAGCAATCTGCTTAGTTAACCGCTCTTGAACCTGCAGACGACGACTGAAAGTTTCGGCAATGCGCGCAAGCTTGGAAAGCCCAAGGACTAGCTGATTTGGGATGTACGCGATAGCGACCTATGGAGAGTTCCGAGCGTGATTTATGAATGTCAGTGGCACGCGTGATATCGGAGGCCACATACTTTTCCTGTAAAAGGAACCAAATGATGTTCGCAAAGGCTTGAAATGTCTATTTCACGGACTAGAACCATCTCATCGTGATCCTCTGCAAACACTGCATCATTGATTACATCTGGAAAGGCGGAAATGAGACGCGGGATTACATGAGAGATAAGGTGTGTTTTACCTGCCAATCGTTCCTCGTATCCCCGAGTCATCCACATCATGGCTTGAGCAAATCTCTCTGGCGTCTTCAACAGGCCTTCCCTGTTGGGGTCTTCTCCGATACATTCAAGAATAGTCCGTACCGCCGAAACCATCATTTTCTCGCGCGCAGCACGGTCTGGCGTGGTCTCATTTAAACGAGACACGGTGGATTTTGCTGTCAGAACAATGCGTATAATTGAAGTACCATTCCAGTATAATTGAAACGTACCAGGCCATCCAAGACCATGAGGATCAGGAAGTGAACTAGTTCCTTCGCCAGCACGGGAAGGCACGGTGAGAGGTGTCGAGATGCCCGAAGCAGGCCGAAAGCCATAACCCTCTCGGGCTTGAGACGAACTGAGCCGCGAGGCATTTGATGATGAAGACTCGTTATCTGGAGCAGGGCCATTGTCGGATCGCGGGTCTCCGTCTTGGTTATGTGACCTGGGATTCGTTTCAGGCTGTTGGAGTTCTAGTTTTCGTAAACCATTTGACAAGAGCTCGACGTGAGATGTCATCTGAAGCGAATTCAGGGATGTTGAGAGACCTGCTCGATGCAAAGAACAATATACAAGAGGAACTTTGGATCCTTATCGCGTAGCGAAAGGACTGGGCCGTCGTCTGTAGAACTGCCAACTCGTCGGTAAACTAGATTTTTCGTGAGTGCGAACGCTGTCACAGGACCCCGGCTGCTCCTCGTGACACATGTCTTGATTTTGCATCCGGTGGGGCGCAGATTTTGTCGGGTCAAGAACAGCGTAACTTGGGGTAAGTTTGGGAGGCGGTCTAACTAAAGACTGATGTCCACCGTGATACATGCCGAATTCGGACTACAAGGAGGACATCGAGAAGGGTCTCTCATTTAAGTTCAGACGAGTCACATGATGGTGAACGGGCCGCTGGTGGGAAGTAGCAGTTTGTCTTTGCATTGTCACCGCAAAACTCAAGTCTCGAGCTAGTCGACGACAGAATGCGCTGTCAGTGCTTCAATGTAGCAGCCCTGCATGATAAGTTGATAACATCATAGTAGTGCAAGCGCTTATGGGCAGGAATTGTTGCAGATTAACTGAAATTACAGTGATACTATCAAGACGTGGCATTACAGAAGCGGGGCCAGCCGCAGCGGGCGCGTTCATTCGCCACGTTGGCTATGCATGAGAAATGGTTGTTGTTTTGAAGAATGAATAGTCAAAGACGTGTTCAATTTCATGTGGGTGGGCT
This sequence comes from Suillus luteus UH-Slu-Lm8-n1, assembly GCA_000827255.1. Lineage (NCBI taxonomy): Eukaryota > Fungi > Basidiomycota > Agaricomycetes > Boletales > Suillaceae > Suillus > Suillus luteus. Next base: position 35,897 of record KN835218.1, read on the forward strand.
CTCGCAGACCGTCGAGACTGACAATCCACGGTTTTTCGGAGAAGCCGGGGTCCTTCAAGTTTGGTTGTCACCCTAAAACGGCTAGTTGAAAGGAGGTTGCTTGAACCTCCTCCAAGTTGCCGTTACTAGTAAGTACGCAAGTTGGACAAGCTGGTGTTCCTGGCACTCATGCTCGCGTTCTGTCACCCTCCTTTATTGTCGTGTACGAATTCTTATTCACCGATGATGATTTCTGCCACCCTCTTTCATTCCTAAAGAGTTCTAAAGTTTCATAAACCTTGTGTCTTCTCTTTTCTTCTCACTGCTTTCATGTCCCGGGACAGGTCTGCCAAACTCGTCCAGCACCGCTGGTCAAATATCACCTCGGATCTCATCAAACGAGTAAGACCACATACTGCTTGGGGCGGAACAAAAAGCTTTGACGTGAACCACCGAAAGGCTGTGACCCGGGACTCTTCATAAACCGGCCGCTGTTTCCGGAATGGTTTCGTGGCTCACCATTCGTATATTCACTGAGAATGTGTCAAGGGTTAAAGCCTCGCGGTCTATGCCCGCCTTCACAATTCAACAATGCCAATCGTCTACGTCTCAACCCAAAGCAAATGCCCTTAACGGCATGCCGCTGCATCCAAAAGGCATGGCTAGCCTCTCGTGTCATTCCTCGCCGTAGAGGTTCATACCTCATGCCCGGCGCACATCGCCCCATCAACGAGGAAAACATCAGATTGGCGGTCACAATCACCCGTGGCTGCGTGTTTGACTTGTTTATAGTCCTTTGGAGTCTCCATCCAGTCCGCACCACACTCATGATGGTCATAAACGTGGTTCGGGGCATGTTTCCTGCCTTCAGGGGCTATTCACAAGCAATGATTGTCGATGAGGTTCGTGGACCCTACACGTTTCATTTGTGGTCTCTAACTTGGTCCCAAAGTTGCAAAATCTAATTTCGTCTGGTTGCTTTACTTGGTCACGCCTGCTGAAGCTGCTAATCGCGGAAATATGCCGAAGAGCGCTCGAAACGGCGGTCGACTCTTTTGCGTACGTTCACATCTTCAGACTGCACAATAATTTTCACATTTAAAATAGTTCTGCAAATGAGACCGTTGTTCATGATTCAGTGCGCTTTTTCGTGGAATATCAGCAAATTGCACAACGTCTGAGGCTCGACATCCCGACACTCGCGGATCCCGTCGTGAGGGACTGTCTTCAAGAATCCGATCTGTTCGTCAGGTCATTTAACGGCATGGGCGGGTTTGGCCTACTTTCGCCGTTTGACTTTGTTCAAATTCTAGCGCAGATATCGGAGCTTGCATCGTATCTTTGGGTGCTGTTGACCTTAACGGGTGGCTCTACACACATGGGAGCTTTATTGCTATCCATTCTTTCCGCCCTATTCCCCCTTTTCTTGAACCGCTGTGGAATCGCTTCTTCACATCCTGACTCGACTTATACAAGCAAGGAGGCTCGTACTGCAGAACGCCAAGAGAAGCTCCGAAATTTGGCTTATAATGATACCCATCGACCAGAAGTTCTGCTCTTTGGGCTTGGACCATGGATACTACATTCCTGGGCAAATGCTCGCAAGGCGATGATGTATGACGAGCATGTGTCGCCACTTAACCAGCCTTCATTGTCACAAATACTGCACCAGATAAATGTATCTGACTTGTTATTCGCGCTTCAGAATGTGAGTTACCACTCTTTCCATGGTCGACAAGAAATACCAATGTTTGGTAGATTCCAATGTTCCTGATGTTTCAGTCCTCATCTGCGTCACTGGGATCACTGGCACTATATCGGAGCTCAATTCAATCGGTGGTTTATACTGTTGGAAACCTGGTCAATACAGCTCGCATGGCATTTCAAGGAATATTTTTCATGGGTGCCTTTTGCGCAGCCATGAACATTGAACCTCGACTAACACCTCCGAGCGAAGACGCGGAATTGTATCCTAGCATTACTAATGGCATGAAGATTGAAGCGAGGTATTTGAAACAGTCTGACCATTCAAATGTATTTACCTTCTATTTCCGCAACAGACATCTATCATATACATATCCAGGAAGCAAGGAGCCATCACTCAAAGACGTTACCTTTAATCTAGAAGCTGGTGAAAGTCTTGCAATAGTCGGATATAATGGTTCAGGCAAGTTCCGCCAGAAACTTCATTCATGTCCATGCACTCATCAGAAAATGTCCAGGGAAATCCACTCTTGCCAAGGTGCTGCTGCGAATTATAGATTTCGACCAAGGTGATCTCCTTGTCAACGGTGTGGACATCCGTCGGTTAACTCCGAGCGATTACCACCGGCATGTCACGACCGTCTTCCAGGGGTTCTCGAAATACAACTCGACTGTCAGAGAAAACGTTGGGTTGGGCTGTGTTCAAAACATGCAGTCGCCTGCGGCCATCGAGCATGCTATGCGTCTCGGCGGTTCAGATGCATTTGTGGGCGCATTACCAAACGGAATGAAAACCAAGCTGGATGCCTCGGGTTTTGAGTTCATGCCGTATTCACCAGCCTCAGGTTCATGTCATGGTATGTCCTCGCGGTTGCAGCATGGCTTGTCTGGCGGCGAGGTAAGTTCGCCTATTGCCATACAGCTTTCTCGAACTGAGCGTATTTTCAGTGGCAGAGAATAGCCATTTCTCGGGCATTTATGCGCGCAGATCGACCGGAAGTTGATTTGTTGCTGTTTGATGAACCTGTGAGTGTGTCCCGTACCTGCCACACGACTCATATCTCATTTCCGAGGGCAGACGTCATCATTGGACGGTTGTGCTCAGAACAAAATTTTTGACACTATCGATAAAGTCTCTCGCTCCCCTCAAGGCGAAAGAATTAAAACAGTGATTTTCATCACTCATCGTTTATCAACCGCCCGTCGGGCGGATAAAATCGCAATGATGGAGAATGGGGTAAGCCAATCACCGCGTGGCGAGTCTCACGGCCTAACTCCCCTTCGTGTGCAGTCAATAACTGAGTTTGGTAGTCATGATGAACTATTGAAAAAAGGTGGTTCATATGCCACTCTATACGAAGCATCCGTTTAAAGCGGCAGATGTTCTTCTCTTCATACATTCCTCCAGATGAACTATTTTGCATACTTCATAGACTGCATTTTCAACGCTCATGAGTTTACTTACACGTGGAGCTGTTAATGTACCCATAGAACTTAGATATAGCTGTGCATCAAAACTGATCGCTCGTAGAATGGTCCATGTATACTACGATGCCATCATGCATGTATGCGTCCACATTTTTACAGTCCAGTGGCTCAGCGATGGCCAGCGGACTGTCGCAGAAGCCAACTACAAGGCCAGCGTCTCTGATTCCTTGAATCAGCGAAGGGACCTGCAACTGGAATTACATCACGAGGGTCAGAGAAGTTATGACGCCACGTAGTTAGTATCTCACCAATAATTTCGGATCGAAGAAAACACCCAAAAGGTTATTTCGCTTTGCAAAGTCGACGCCAGCAGCCACGCTGGATGACCAATAATGACATCCGGAACTTATATCATCAGCACGATATCTCGTCGACGCTCGTTGCCCCTGGTCAATTTGGCCACATTGAGATGAAAAGAACACCGGATCTGGTCATACAGTGAGATAAGATCTGGCTCCATGATGCGAGTCGGGAAGCACTGACAATTTGGTTGTTTCCAATTCAGTGCTACACAGACTTCTGGTGAAAATGAAGTGAATGCAATTCGGCGACGCGCGAACGCTCCACCTAAAGCAGAAGAAGTTTGCCGGATCGTGCGCAGCACGCTATCAACAGCTTCATTCAGGTCCACTTGGCATCTGATGGAACCACGGTCTCGGCGCCTGGCAGGCAGAGCCAACTCTAACGTAAGGCCTAGCTGCGTAGGAAGAACCTGCAAAGCAAATTACCTCAAAAAAAACGATCGGGCATTAGAAAATGGAGTCCAAACCTGCATAACATCCGCAAGAGTAACCATACTGTGTGACAGCAATTTGGACCATTCTTGCGCGGATGCTGCTTTCCTAAGCGACTTATCATCGCGCTCCAAACGACTTGCCAAAGCCCGAAATTGCTCCAGACTGACATCGGAAACACCAAGATCAAAAGAGGCCTCTGGTAGAAGATAGTCGCCGAATATTACAGGATGCAGGTCGCGCGTAACTTGGACGGTGACATGCACGTGATTCCCGATCAATGATGATAAGGTTAATGTGTGCAACGGGGAGGTGGCGTTGGAATGTATCGAGGGTGATGTGTATGACGAATCCAGTGATCTGGGAGATTGCTGCCACAGCAATGATATTTGCGAATTGGAAGGTGTGCCTCTGGGAATTCCCATTGATTTCCAGTAGGTTTCTACCGCTCCGCCCACTTCCAACGTAACGCCTTGAAATGGTGTTATAACAGTGATTGAGACAGTAACCTGAAATGAATGGTCAACTGGGCGTCTGACAAGGTAATTGGCTAAGTTAAACCTACTTCTCCGATACTATGAAGACGAGTATCAAGAATTGGAAGTGTCACATCTGATACGCCATCACGGCCTTGGAAAACCGATGGATGAGCAATTGCACGCCCAATCGTTTTGGTTCCGAAATTGGGGTATATCGAAAATTCCAAGCTCAATTCTTTCAGCGACGCTGATTGGAAGACAAACACATCGCAATCTTCCATTTGAGGCAATAGGATACTGTACGGGGCAGCATTGACGCCAGGACCAGCGGTAATGACCATTTTCAGGGGCTTTGAAGATGGAAGTGACAAATTGGGCGCAATGATAGAGCTGGTCAGACGAGGATGGAGTGTAACACCTGCGCCCTGGAAAAGGTTGTTGTTGATGGCAACTTCGACGAGATAGTTCCTGTCCAAATAATTATGCCCGTATACGCGATGCGGCATGATCGGGGGAGGCAGTGATAACGAAGGAATCTGATCAAACTCGGAATCCACTTGCATTTCTGCCTCATCCAGGGGGGACTTGGGGCCAAGACTAACGATTTCTGGAGCGTGGGGTACCTTTGCCGCAGCTTCGATAAGGATTTCTACAGACTCTCGATGCCCATACCAGGCCGCATAATGAACCGCCTGATGTCCTATTTCATCAGTCAAGTCCATTCGAACACCAGCCTCTATAAGAATTCGAAGGCAGGTTGCACGACCCTGACGCGCAGCGTGAAATAGGGGCGTCCACTCGTGGTACTTGTCTGGAGTATCGCAACCTCCATGGCCCAGAAGAAGCTTGACAACTTCAGCATGGCCGTCCCGTGCGGCAAGATGTATAGGGTATTCGCCATTGCTATTTGGCATGCACCGTGCCCCTCTTTTCAGGAGAAGAGAAACAATTTCCAAGTGTCCATGCTCACTGGCCAAAGCCAGAGGAACTAGATTGTCGTTCGGCGCAGTGAATGACGGAGAAATGCACTGGTCGCACAGCAACACTTGTACACATTCTGGACTTCCCCGCAGGGTGGCATAAACCAGAGGACTGCAATTGTCCACATCAAGCACGTGTGGAGGTAGAGAGGCTTCCAAAAGCCGCTTGCAGACATGCGCGTACCCATGCATCGCCGCATAATGCATGGCAGACCGACCATAAACATCAAGCTTCTCTGGTTGTGATGATTTCTCCAAGCACATATTGACGAGGCGAAGAGCCCCAGCGGCAGCTGCTTCGTGGATGCACGTTCGGCCATTGATATCGTCAACGAAATCGAAGTCGAACGGAACCGTGATGCTGGCGAGTACTAGATCTGCTAACTCAGGCGGCGCATCGACGATAACCCTCCACAGCACGCGGGTGACATTAATTCTGCCTCCATTCTGTATGCCGAGAAGATCCGAGTGGTGAGCAAGATCCTTGATAGAGGCTTCATCCGAGTTCTCCACGGCTTTTCGCAAATCATACTCAAAATCGCGGAACGGTCCTGCGTACATATTTTTCTCGATGAAGCTCACGACATCATGGGTAGCCGGACCTTCAACCTTCAGGCTAGCAGATAGATCCGTGATATCCAGCAGGCAGGATGCTACGGTATCAGAAAACTCTGATATGAGCTGTCAAAATACATTAGGATACTTCAAACCAAGTGAATACGTCGCTTGCCTGCCTATTGAAAACGGGCTGGACTTCAACCTGCCTGGCGAGGTAGAGCTCCTTCGTTGTTGACCGCGACCTCTTATCCCATTTCTTCAAAATCTTCCTGAAACCTGTTGCGTTCATTTCGATGAATTGCTGAAAGAAGTTAGCTTGGGTAATACATAACAGTTGTGTGATCACCGAAGTACCTGGAGCTTTCCGAGATCCCTTTCAAGGAGGCGGAAGCCCTCCTCGACAGCACTCCACTCAACATGATTCACAGTTGATTCCTCGGACGTATCAGGGAGCCCGCGCATTGCTGCAGCACGCCTCTTAGAGAGCAGGGTCTCCAACCGGAGCTTCAGCTCTGCTTCTTTCTGCAGGTAGAATGTATTGATCTTGGATGACCCGAAATCATTAAGCCTTATGTAGTAGACACTTTGGTGACAAGCACACCTTTTCCAGTTCACGCTCTAGCTTGAAAAAGAAAGCGGCTTTGTGCGCCTGAAAGTCGGAGCCTCGATCGTCGTCCTGTTGAAGAGCAGACAATATAGGCGGTTCCTCCGGCTCATCTTGCGTTATCGGCTCGACGGTGTCTAGTTGGGCTGATAATGGAATTTGGATTGCCGGGGTGCTATTCTGTGAAATAGGTTTCAAGATATCGGCTGGGCGGACACCAAGGGCTAATGCAGCGGCTTCGGACGCAGGTCGATTAGCAGTGAGAGACGAGATGATCTTCTTGAGAAATTTGTAGTCCAGATAGTATGCAGACCATCCAGGGACCTGTTCTGCCTGGATTTGTTTGCCGAACTGTAGATCGCAACGTCGGTAAGAGCTCTGATTGGCAAAAATGTTGGATAGGCAGCCTAACCTTCATAATAGTCGTTTATTGTTCAAAGCTCGAGAAAGGGGACTGCAACAAAGTGATAGTTGGTCAGACCATGATGGTTGTCCCAAGAAGGGTCTTGGAAGAGCCAACCTATTCAAAGCTCGACTCCCTGAATTCTATGCACGTGCGTTAAATTGATGTTGCAAAGTAATACACGTCACGGCGATAATCAAAGGCCAATGCGATATTGATAATCTTGATTGGTAGTTCTCCTATCAGTGCGACTCAGGCTCTTTGAACCATGATCAGTACATACTTGCGGCTCGGAATAATATATTCAGGCTTATTCACATGATCTCTCTCAAGGCTACCTAATGCTCGCACCATTGGTGTTCACTACATGGTGCGTTGTGCTATACGGCAAAAAGAAGCACAGGACAAGCTCCGTATCGCAGTCCTCATTAAGCTGCTCCTCTAGGAAGGGCCAGGTGGAGCCAACAATGCCACGATCTCCTGCATCGTCATTAACGTCGTTGTCGTTGTCGGTCTCAACAAGAACGACCCGATGAGCCGCGTCATCATTCGTATTGCACGCGTTTGCACGACGTGCAACTGTTTCAGTCCAGAGACTCCTCCGTGGCTCATTGCTTAATATTAAGCAACCCATAAGCACAGCGGATCGAGCTCGTACATAGAAGCGTACCTGCTATCTACTCATTGGCAGTAGAGGCCGACATCGAGGAGTATCGGGAATTGATCAACTTCTTTGAGCCATCCACGAGAACACCTCTCGCTGAACCGCCCCCCTAACATTAAAAGGGCACTTCACAAAGAACGAGCATTGTCCCGGTTACCAGGATGGCCTCAGTCGGACTATCAAGGCAAACTTTGCGAAGGGAAGCCCAATTCTGAATAATGTGGCGCGATTTACAACCTGATGCAGAGCGAACATCGAGTAGTGTAGTGTCCCGAGGAAGAAGTATGCTTCAAACTCGGTGTCTGAATTCCGCAACACAGCTCCTGTCTGAAAAAAAAAGGGCGATCAACGCTTTTCCGTGCTCTCTGGAGATTCGGCCAACAAAATCTCCAAAGAGCGATGAGTCAAGCTAGTACATGAGGGCAGCTACTCAAGAAGTAAGGTCGTCTGAAACTAGAAGAATGATGTCTACAAATCCAAATCCTGCTTGTCACAGCAAGGGCCAGTCATCGAGATAATTTCCTGGCACAGCAATGGGCCAATGACATCGCACGTTGGTGAAAACAATCATGATGTATCCAGTGTGTGTGTGAAGAAAATTACTGTACCTTCTTTCACTATGAGGCATTGAAGAAACTCCGCGTAATCGAAGGACGGCCAAAATCCATATTTCCGTTGACCAGACTTCGCTCCCCTGACACTCGCATAACATCTAAATGATTAATCAATGATATGCGATGAGTCTAGCGAACGATGATACAGTGCGCACGAGTTTGGGGTGGGTGTTCGGGTCCTACTGTGGCACTCGGGTGGGTTTGTCACAGAGTGTAACAATGTGTCACACGTGACAAAAGGTCACAAAAATAAGGCACTTGACTTAAATTCAACTTGAAGTCCTTCTAGATTGTTGAACACAAAACTTCTACTCGAGCCTAAAGGCGTGGAGTAGCTCAAAAATCCCTTTGCCAATAGAACATAAATTGCGCAGCACTCCACATTCGCCAAACCGAAAACGCGACCGAGAGTAATTTCAATATTGCGTCATGACTCATACTTCTCTAGGCTTTCACTTGAGCCCGCAGCCCTCTTTCGTGCTGAAAACGCATTGGGAACAACTTGAATGATACGTTGACAGGTCCAGGAACGTAGCTTGCGGCGTCAAGTCTAACCGTATCTATGCTCAGTCATCTGCTCTGCACACTCAGCCTCAAGTAAGAACTACGAAAAGCGGGACCCGTCGCTTGGCCCTACATCTCCAAATCTGCTTTGCTCCCCGAAAGTGCTCGCTCTCTTCGAGATGTTGATGAATGGGCTACCAATCGGTTTCTCGAAAAATGCGACCGAGAAATCAGACAGAGATCTAGAATTGCGCGCGTTGCAATGCGGGCATCATACAACAGGTTGCTAACACGTGTGGTGAAGAGGTGAGATGAATGAGGGTCATGTTTATTCGACAAAGTACCTGCCAAGGCGGAGCGCTGACTCGGACTGTTGAATTTCATAAGAAAGGCACATGTCAAGTTCATGTAAGTCCAACCTTGAACCGCTCTATGCCATATGATTTTGCTATTGTACCTGGGAAAGACGTGATTGTTGACTTTGGTCTGGGCGCTGATCCTTTCATCAGAGTAGTCATTCGGGCAGGCACTATGATACATATCCAATAGGTCACTGGTTGCGGTGCGTTTTGTTATCTGGTAGTCCAAATGGAAATTAACTATCACAGACGTGACTCTGTCTTGAGATCGGCCCAGAGGGTAAGGAACTAAGCCAACTCCCTCCCCAACTTTCTCTCCTATGATAAATCGAACTTGGGCAACAGGTATCTCTACTACAAGTAGGGTCTCATCGATTCCCGCCATCTCTAACTTTGCACTGTCACATTCAAGCTTTTTCTTCTCGCTCTCACTGCCGAATACCTGTCCAGTTCGAAATAATTTTAATCATTCAGATTTTTCTTGCGGCGATTTTATTTTCCCTGCCAAAGTGCTAGGAGCACCCCCTCACTAACCAAGTGAGTTCTTGCCGTTTGTGACTTGAGGAAAGACTATGATAATTCGCGAGTGGTCTCTCTAGGGGAGACATCTGATATGAGGATCGATGAGCATTCATGCCCACGTCGGTAGGCACAAGGCCATACACACGAAGTTATTAATGAGATACACCATGTATTGTTGATGTACACTCCCGACAGAAGGTTTATCTAACTTTCATCGTAAACGTGCCATTTCCCTGCGTGGGCTGTCGCCACGCGTAACCCTTGCTGCCTCTATACACCGAGCAACTCGTTCCCGATATGCGAACTAGAACGATGTACTGAACTCCGTGACTCCGTCAATATTCTCTCCCCAAGCAAAACAACCTCTCACTGGGCGCTGGGAGTATAAAAGCCTCGCTCTCGATCCTGGTGGCCTTGCCATCGATCAGAGTTCATTTAAATTTGGCCTCCTTGGTGGCGTAATGACAACCCTCACCTGGGGTTGCGAAGAGTTGCGAACGCTCGTCAAGTTTATTGTTTATGGGTACAAACTATCTTGATGATATTCCAAAACACCAGATACTTTGTGAGTCTCCTCCCAGATTGTTGAATACCCCCGCGACTCTTGTGAAGTAACTCATAAAGAATTGCGGAACAAAGGGAGCACAGACGAGGATTATGAGGATCTCATTCGGATAGAGGGAGACCTCGTTTCTGCGTTGCTTGCTGCGTGATGGAAACTTACTCCTCACGTAAGAAATATTTTTCTACACTACTATTGCTTCTGTCAGGAGTTTATTTGAATATGTGGCCCATACCGGTCGCGTATGCGCAAGTCCAGCACAAACAGTGATGTAGTTGTTCGCGTGCTGTCAAACACCTCAGCGATTAGCTCGTTCGGTAGTAGGCCCTACTATATAAACGAGATCTTTTTGATGACGTCCCCTGAATTTTTGAACTTGTTCAACAATAGTCACAATAATATTTTGCTGCCTATGTAGAGGTCTAACTAACGTCAGTAACTGCATGTATCCGTTCTGCGCAACATATTTTGATTTGATGTCCGTACCCAATATAATGCAAAATGAAACCTCGAAGGCCTCGACTCTAAAGCTTCATTATGCACTATATGCAGACTTGTTACGCACGACAGTAGGATAAAGTATCGTAATCTTGAGTATCCAGACATACAAGAACGTCGTAGGAACAGCCTTCGTGTGATTCTTGGCAGTGAACTACCGAAAACAAAAAGTCAGCAGATACGATGTACCGATGTAAATATCATAACTCAGCGGCGAGCACCAACTATACCAAGACCTTCCTTAGCTGCCACGCCTTCGCAGGAAGGAGCGTAATCGGGCAATTACCATGTTGCTCAACGTGGTCGTGTGCGCAGCGGTAGCAAAATACGTAGCCGGATGGCAATGCCGTGGCGTTGTGAATAGGCTCTTTGCAGAGCGGGCAGTGTCCGTATTTTGTGCTATCGATAGTGATCCCTGCGGGGTGCGGTGGAAGGATCTGGGGCGGAGGGATGGCTGGACCGAGAGGGGATATGGATAATGACCGCGCAGGGGAGCCCGGTGAGTACCACCATTCTAGGAATTTAATGAAGAAGATGGCTGTAGGTAGGAGAAGCCTCAAGGAGTCGAGTAGTAATTGGGGTGATCGCAACAGAAGCCGTCGAAGAACAGCTAAAAATCCGCTTTTTTGGGAGGATATAACATTTTGCTTCGCTTGGTGTGCGAGCTGCCCAAATGGTATGAGTGCAATGCGAATGACTGGAATGCTAAACTCACGAAATCATCCATATTGAGTCTCCTGAGATCAACTCCTATCCAAGCCAACCATGGGCGGTAGAATGGCGTACGATCGAATAAATAGGCTACATTATGGGCGAGTAGCCATACTTCAAATCCGGTATTGAACCATGGGTATAGTGTTTTGAACTTTCTGCGTAGCACACCTGCAATGCTCTGGGAATACCTGTCAAGCATCGCGTTATCTTGAAATGGTACTGCTCACCTCGTCTGTGAGTTCTCGTATATGTCTTTCGCTACCTCCATCCTCCAGGATGTCAGAATCAATGCCTCCACCGAGCGACTCGTAGTAGTCCTGCCCTTTCGCTCGTAGGTAAGGAACAGCAATCTGAGTTCACAGGGTGAGAGACTGTCTGGTGGTAACCGAGAATGCTTACCAGGAGAAATAACGACCGCCAGATCTCACGACTTCTGAGCTTCTCGCCAGCTGGTATTCCACCAACAGCGGCTGTTGCTCGTTCGGTTGTTATCCAAGGTTTTCTGCGTCTCTTCAGACCGTAAAAATTCTCAGAAAATGATGCATCTAGTAATATTGACAGTGTACTTGAGTTCACTGTGTCAAGTTGCCAGACCAATGTACTCACTGTGTTTGCGGAGATAATGACGTTCGACGAAAAGCATGATGAAAGCGTAAAACTCTTCATGGCGGTTGACTATACGGATCAGATAGCGGGGATAGCGTTGAGCGAACACCTGGCAGGGGTGAGTGGTGGTTCTGAGCTAGATTGCGAAGACTTACTGCGAGTACATACTTCAGAGCAGGCTGAAGCAAGTCACGGAGCTGCTCTTGAGCGACCAATTCAAACAAGGAAGGCTTGAGTGGATCTCCACCCACGCCGTTGAAGAACTCCATGCATGTAGAGTGGTCGTGTTGTTCAAGTTGCTGCTTCCGGCTATTCACAGGTTTTCACGTGTCGACCTCGACGATCACTGGGAAAGGAACGATGGCAGACGCCTCACCCAGACCAATGACGGTCGAATTGCGGAGTCAACGATCTGACCTCTGTTGAAGACTCATTGTAAGCTTGCGTTTGTAGCTATACGCCAGTAGGATTGAATAAATGTTGAATTATCCCTGAGCATGTTCTGCTATTGTCCTGCGTGTAATTGCCTCCATCTGGTATAGAGCAAAATCTATGCTCCCAAGGTCCGCCTCTTTGATTCTCCTTCTTGACATTTCATTGTACAATTTTCATTCTCATGTTTACCTCCTTCCACGCAATGATACCCTCAGACGCTGAACTGGCTTCTCAAGCACTCACCGAGGAGGGCAATTATCGTTTTCCGTCATTCTCAGCGTCTGACGCGGTCACGCTTGGTTTATCTCTACGCAAACGCTTCCGTGCGTCCTCTCGACATTCAAAAGGAAAAGGCCTCGTCATCTCTATACAAACTATCGCTGGTCATACATTGTTCGCGTGTACTGTGGGCGACCTTGGTCATCCAGCCGGTGTCGGGGATGTCAGTTTGAATAGTTGGACGAGTGTGGATAGTATGGTTGGAGTCGTGAGGCAGACTGGTCATTCGAGCTATTATGTCGAGAAGAGCATGAGCGCCATGGGCAAGTCAGCAAAACAGCTGGGGATCCACGGCGACCATATTATTCACGGGGGAGGTGAGTAACTTACATTTCGCTGTACACTTCTGGATCTACAAGCTTAAATTTGCTTCCGTTTAGCTTTTCCGATCTGGTTGGACGTTAGTATATATCTTACTCGTTCATAAATTTGAAGAGTTGATTGAGGCTGTACAGAACGCCCATTGTTGTCCTATTGCGGTCGTCGCTTGCTACTCAGGTTCAAGCCAGGAAGACCACCACGTATGTCCCCTTCCAAATCTCATTCAATTCAACATTCACACACCAACCCTTAGCTTGTGGTAACAACCGTACGGGATTATCTTCACAAAATCAACAAGTCAGAAGGTGCACGAATGTCGGCGTCGTCTGCTCTAGGGACAGAGATGCACATGCCTCTCCCGTCTGTACCAATCCGGGAGAGCACGGTAAGCTCATATCAGCGAGTCGAGGTTCGCCAGTTCATTAGCGAGTAAAGGCATGGCTCACAGATCCGTCACACAACGCACTTGGTATAAGAAGGCGGTCCGAGTCACCTTTTGACCATCATGACGAGTGAGGTACCAATAAATGTAGTGTATATTATCGAGCGGAGGAGCAGTGGCGTATAAAGAGTTATACTGGTAGTTATGATGGCCACAGAATGACACTACTCGTGGGTCTCATTGTGCGAGGGGGCGTGCTTGATAACCCGAATGCTTTCTACAAACAAAGTCAGCTACATAAAGGTTGAAGTAAGAACAAAGCAATATACCGTGTCTAAGGAATATTTGTTTTTGGGCCTGCGCTGAAGATGGGTCTGCGCTTGAGTCTGCTTCACGAAGCTCGAAGTTCGCCTCGACATAAACCTGGGCCCCTTTCTGGAGAGTGCGCAAGAAGTTTGTCTGACCGGGATTGAAGCAAACGATGTGGTGCCACGTCGTTCCAGCCTCTTGACGACCTGAAGCAAGAGCTTATGTGATGATAATGCACAAAAACCAGGTTTACTCACTGCCATCGGGGTTAGGAGGCGGAGGGGGGTAGTTGGTGGTTGCAACGGTATAGCTGAAAATTGATTCAGAGATCCGTCTCGGAAAAGACAAAAAAAATTAATTACGAAGCGTATTCCTTGTCACCCTTGGTGGTGCGAACCTCAGGGTCTTTGCCTAGTCGTCCAAGGAGGATGAGCTTGGAGACGTCGTATGCACGCGTCGAAGTTGTAGAGAAAGCCTTGTAAAAACCCGTCAGCGCAAAACCATTCTTAAAAGACTATCAACTTACGCGGCGCGGCGCACGAGCGAAAGCATGACGAGCAGAGGAAAGCATGATTCCTGGTCTTTTAAGACGCGTTTAGTACCGGTAAAGCAGTATGGGTGTTATTTGGCGGTAATAAAAGGTATTTTGTTTGTGCTTGCTTGGTGACTCGCTAGTTCACTATACTGTACTCTGGATCGCGGTAATTCTATTGAACCAGATCCTTCTCAAACCTTTGTACATATCCTTGTATCTCCATCTGTAATCTTTGACATGTCCAGACATAGGCTTGTACGAAATATGAACATCCATGGTATGCACGAATAATCCTGATGGCAGTTTGATCTGAAATTCATCGTGCGACTAGATGAGTTGGATGATGATGCATTGTCCGATGGAGGAGACGAGCTCACTCCCGAGCAGCATGGCGAGTGGCCTAGCATCTGTATTTTTGCTGCATACTGAGAGTACAATGCAGCCCAAATGTCACATTGCCTCGAACAAATCAGAGAGCTCATTGGAGATGAAGCAGTTTCAGGCCTCGACGATGACTACATCAAGGAAACCCTATGGGACCAGTACTTTAATGTAGAGAGCACTTTGTCGTATTTGTATGGTGCGTAGTACATTTACCTCTTTATCCTCGTGTCTTCCAACTGACGAACTCTTGATAGAGGAGCAAGACCGGAGAGAGTCAGCCAAAACTCGCAAAGGTAAGTTCCGACTTGACCTCTCATTTGTAAATAGTCTTGCATTCGCTCTTCCACCATGTTGTTGTTACCCCCCGTTTTGGATCCCGTTTATGGAACCGACTACGCCGTAGACGAGACGAAGAACAGGAAGGTGCATGTCATCTCCATCATCCCTGCGTCAGCCTTCGTGCAGTCAGGAGCTAATTACGTTTCAGTGCGACCAGACAGTAATGATATGCTGCCACTAGAAGGCGAGGGGGCCCATGATGAACCACAACCACAATACGTGGCTGGACCAACAGGCTACGAATATTACGATGGCGACTTGGACCGACCCCGAGTTCCCCTCATAGTATTAGCACAGCAAGGCCAACATGAGGTCTACTATCCCGAGGACTATCCTGAAGAGGCCGACTCGGATGATATACCATTGGGCGTCATGTCACGCGGCTCGAGGCTGAGCACCATTACGGAGATTACCGAAAGGACTGAACCCTCTCGCCACTGGCCCTCAAAACAGCAACTTGTAGCTTTGAATAACCCACGTGCATCGATGATCACTGATACCACAACGTCTTACGGAGAGGTCATTGGTGCGTAGTACCAGCGACGATTCGATTGATGTGACTGAGGCCAGGACAGATACTTGCGAACGCAGTACTGTAGCAGCGGAACATTCTGAGACCACGATGGACCCAAACTTTATCCCTCCATCTCCATCGCCCTCTGCAGTACGACGTCTTTCGAACTACGAAGCCGCTCCATCACTTGCTACATCAGTATCACAATCTGATGTACGCACAGAACCGCTTCCGCTTCCAAGAGAGCGCGCAGCATCGCGTGCAAAATCATCAGTTGTTCCTGTACCACCCATGGATACCCTTCCCGAGATTTCTGATTTTCAGTCGAAAGCGAGCGAAAAAGCCCTCCCTCCCAAGCCTCCAGCCAGTAGTAAACCCTCGAAATTATCTATGCTTGCGAGTTCTCGTGCAAGTACGAGGAGTTCCCGCTCATCGGATCTGGAGACGACTTCAGTGCTTACTTACCCCGCCTTACGACCTACCGCTGAAAGCCGATTATCATTCGCCACCACCACAAGACTCCCACCTACAGAGAAGACACTTCCTTCTATAAAGGCCCCGTCTACCACCCCTTCGTCCATGTCTGGGCATGTCAAACTGGCCATCCAGACAGCTTTGGAGCTAGAAGCTCATGATCGTGAAAGAGCTGCGAGGCTTTCTCCAAAGAGCGAGTCGAGCGCGGCATCTAAAGTATCGTCAGTTGCTACTGTCAAGCCAACGGTGCCACATTCGCCACCTCGAGCCGACGCCACCTTAAACTTGCCCATCGTGCGCCAAGATGTTGAAGGGAAGGCTCGCCCTCAGTCCAAGCTCGCAGCGCTTGCCCAAGCGAAAGCGAGCGCCAATACTAGTCTCATGCCGAAGCTTCCGAAGTCCCCGCCTAATTCACCTCCAAAGGAGCTTCCTAAATCTCGTACACAATATTTTACACCAATTGCAAATGGAGCCACAGCTACTACTGCCATAACCACATCCTATCAGTCACTCCAAAGTCTGTCCAGGCCGCAGGCTCAAGAGCCTGCATCGTTAGTTCAGATGCCCGGTGCAGAGCCCAAGCAGTCTAAATTGGCAAAGAAGGTCAAGAAAGCGAGTGAAAAACCGCAGCCTACGCCACCCGACGACGATACCGATTCCCGCGTCATCATATCGTCTCCTCTTTTCATACCAAAGCCAAATAACCCTCGTGCGTCTCCCTCGGCATTCGCTTCTTTACTTCTCGATGATCCTCTAACACCCCCATCTCCCGAAGACAAGGACACGCATTCAGCTCACAAGTATGGAAGGGAGGTGCCGAACCTTGTGAAGGTGTACGAGGCTTCCCATTCACAGAGCCACTCCAGCCTCGGTCTCTCACAGTCCCAACGACACAAGTCGTCTCGCCTTAGGGCTGCTCCGCCGGGGAGCAAGATAAACTTGGGATTTGCATTTGACGTTCCAAGCCCTGACGATATCGTATTCAACGCGCGTCGGGGGACTTCTCTTGCCCACAGACGGTGATCAAACCCTTGTTCCCAGCCCCACCCGCCATTCCTTTCTTCTGTTTCTCTACTCGCGTTTTAAATTTATTCATTCATTTCTTTGGAGGACTTGTTTGTTTGTTGTAGCGTAAATTATGGGCTCTAATGGAACTTTTTTGCTGATTGTCACTTCAGCCGCAAAGGAACGCGAGAAGGCGGAGAAAGCGGCGCAGAAGAAAGTAGTGAAGACGCCTTCGTCTGGCTATACCACGCCGGTTTCTCAAGCGGTGTCTCCTGTGAATACGCCGAGTAAGGCCTCAAAGAAGGCTGGTATAGGTGCGAAGAAGTCGGGAGCGATGACTCCTCGCGGTACAGGGGGTTTGGATGCTCGACTACTCGACATGGCCGCTTTGAATTTGTTGCCAAAGGAAGAAGAGCTGGTTGATGAACCTGCTCCGAAAATAGCACTGGAGCGCGGAAAGCTGTTGCAGGAAGTTCGGGAAGTCCTTGAAGGACGAGGTGATAAAAAGGCTATTAGCTTGGTCGTGATCGGTATCTTATATTCTTTATTATTTTCAGGTGAATTTTGTTGATGCCAAATGACAGGACATGTCGATGCTGGAAAATCGACGCTTATGGGTCGTTTGCTCTATGAGCTGGGGAGAGTTGACGAAAAGACACGTGTTGCTAATGAGAGAGGGAGTAGTAAAGCGGGAAAGAGTAGTTTTAGCTGGGCATGGGAATTGGATGGGACCATTGAAGAACGAGAGAGGTCTGCAATTTCTTCCTAATTCAAGTGCATGTACTAACTGATCATCAGAGGAATCACGATGGATATTGCTTTACAATCTTTGTCGACTCCCCGACGACAGGTCACTATTTTAGATGCCCCTGGGCACAAGGACTTCATCCCAAACATGATTTCAGGAGCCGCGCAAGCCGATTGCGCATTACTTGTAGTCGATGCTATAACTGGGGAGTTCGAGGCAGGTTTCGATCGTGGTGGTCAGACTCGCGAACATCTACTGCTAGTTCGGAGCCTTGGTGTATCTCAAGTTATCGTGGCAGTCAACAAATTAGATCAGGTTGGTTGAAGGCCTCACAGTTCTGAGTCTTTGATCATCGCTGACATGGTTACAGGTCAATTGGGATCAGAGTCGATTTGAAGAAATATGTGGGTTGTTACGGGCCTTCCTTGTCCAGTCTGGGTTTCCCTCTTCGAAAACGAGCTTTATCCCAGTAAGTGCTATGCTCGGCGTCAACCTCGTCAACCGTACAAGCGCCGATGCTGCGGTACTGTCTAAATGGTACAATGGCCCTACGCTGGTTGACTTGCTTGGTGAGCCATTCTGCACTGTACTTGCATTGAAGGTGCTCAATTACATCCAGATGAACTAGAGCCTCCCACTCGTGAAATTGCCTCCCCATTTAGATTGCCGATATCCAATGTCTTCAAAGGACAAAGTTCTGGAACGGGTGTAACTGGTCGTATATGCGGTGGCGTTGTGCAAGTTGGAGAACGCCTTCGAGTACTTCCGGGAGATGAATCTGCGGTCGTTCGGCGTGGGTTCCTGTGCTTGTTAGTGCTGTTGTGCGGATGTTGACCAACGTTCAGTGATCGATGTTGAGGAACAGAGCGTTCCTTGGGCAGCAGCTGGAACCAATGCAACTTTGTACCTGACTTCCATCGACCCCATCCATCTGAGCATCGGAAGCGTTCTTTGCCCGCCATCAGACATCGTGCCATTGGCTACGGTCTTCACAGCTCGAATCATAGTATTCGATATCCAGCTGCCAATCACCACTGGTGCATCAGTATGTCATCTAAACTCTCTTTATTGCATCCCATAACCCCAGGATCAGATCGAGCTATTCCATCACTCAAGAGATGTGCCTGCCACAATATCAAAATTGATAGCTACCTTGGACAGAGCTTCTGGGGTAGTAACAAAGAAGAATCCTCGGTGCGCTTTGCATCTTTTGTCTTGCTGGGGGATTATGTCTAATCTTACACTTAAGGGTACTGACGAAGGGTACTTCTGCTGAGGTAGAGATTAGCCTGCGTGCCGGGACCCTATCAGGTCCTGCACTCAGCGCCCGCCCTATTCCATTGGAGGCATTCTCTGTGAACAAAGATATGGGAAGAATCCTTGTCCGACGGGGAGGTGAGACGATAAGCGCAGGTAAGCCCTTGGCCATTGTAGCCGTCAAGATTCTCAACACTTTAGTAGGTATTGTCCAGAACATTATCTGCTGAGATTAAGACATCATCACAATAGAAATGCATATATAGCGTCATTACTTATGTACAACAGCCACATAAATCCCACAGAATTCCCATTAGTGAAAGGGAAGAGGTATCGTTCGCGTAATGTTGAAAGAAATGAGAAGGCGTCTGCATCATGTGGCTGTAGAGTTGAAAGCGCGAGGAAAATGTGAGAGCTATCAACATGCGAATACTGACAATGAAGATGCGGTAAAAGCAAGGTAAAAGTAGTTACTTCTTCGTCTTCTCCTTGTGAGAGAAAAACTCTTTCAATTTGACGAAGAATGACCGTCGCTTCTTTCTTGTGCTACCAGTGCTGAACTTGGATGACGGTGATACAGTGGAGTCAGTGGTAGTGGAAACCGGGAATGAAACCTCCTTTGAATCTTTGGGATCATTGTCTGTAGTGGGCATTGATGAGGTGGCAACTGCAGGGGTATCTTGAGGCTCGGGCGCTGGCAAAGACAACTCGTTGTTGGGTGCGATAGGCCCAACATCAACAGCAGATGCATCTGCTGTTTGAGCGGGGTCTGGATTGACGTCAACCTCAGGGGTTGTGGAAGCAGCAGCCGCGTCTGAAGGGGGAGCGACTGCATCCACAAGTAATTCTTCATTCTTCTCTTCGGCTGCCTGTGCGTCCGAATTCTCTTGCTCCGTAGGTTTGTTATCCTGCTCTCCAGCTTGAGCTTCCTGCGTGACAGAAGGTACTGGTTTGGACAAAAGGATGGGAAAATGCGTCGACGGCTCAAGAACAGAGGTTGTTACATCCAATGAACCAGAGGCCAAAGGATCGCTTGCATCAATTTCCTGGTTTGGTAAAGGTGATGCAGATTCGTTCAACATGTAATCGTTGACAGGTAAGATAAGGATAGGGACGACAGGCGCAATTTGCGGCGTGGACACAGTAACGTCAGGGGAGGGAGTTCCCTGAACGCTCTCTGCTAGTGTCTCGGCAACGATCGGCTCGATGGCCGAAGTGGTTGATGATTGTTCGGTTGTACCCTGGGCAGTGAAAGAAACATAGGTCAGCATTGAAAACGAATTCTGTACTGTTATAGTTACCAGAACGTTGACTTTTTCCGTCGAAACACGGGGCGTGCTCGAAAACATGTAACTGAAGCCCGAGGAAACATATTCTAGTGCGCTAGCAACTTCTTCTGAAACGTGCGATGCTGCACTCGTCGCAGTGTCCACAATTGCATGGAAAGTGTCAACCTCGCCGTTCAATACGGGAGGTTCAGCTGATTCGACGATAATGTCGGGAACGTGGATTGACACAACTTCCTTGTCAGACACGCCCACATCATCAACAGCGCTTGTGGAATCAGTGGAATCAGATTCAATGATTCCACCTTGTTGATCCGCTTCCAATACTTTCTGCGAGGTCTCGCTAGACAGCAGCAACTCTTCAGGAAATGTGGTAGCTGAAGTCATGGAGTCGGTGGGGTCTTTGGGAGCAGTGATTGATGGGTGTTCCGTTATAGGAGTGGGTTTAGAGGGCGCGATAAGAACATTATTAAGGTTCCCGGCACTATCTAACTCTGTTGGGCGGTCACTGCGGGTGACCCATGTTCCGTCCACAATGAACTTATATGGAACTTTCTCATTCCAGGGAACCCTGACATTGCCTACGAAACCAGAAGTGCTCTTGGGCAGATGCATAGTGCAGGACCACTACCAGGATACGAACTGAGCCTGCGGCGGACTTTGGGTAGCCAGGGAAGCCACTTACGTGGTCGAATGAGCCAGTTAAGATCACATCCGAAGCATCACTGTAGGGCCTGAGAGTAGAAGGTGAGCACAAGCGCTCGTCAATTTGGGGACAACATACCACGAGAATTCGGCTTCATGCAAGTCGTCCATGGTGTCAGACGAAGAGTAGAAGGAGGGAGAGAACAACCTGCACTAGCAGGAAACCCTGCCGTAATGTCCTCATGTTGGCAATGATTTAAACCGTGGAGTGTCACGCTTCGTGACAAAATATAAATGTACCAATGTAAGTGACAACTTTAACGGTTGGTACAAAATAAAGAAGCGCAAAACAGCCAGGATCATCTATTCACCATCAACGGCTTCCTTTCTTGTCCGCTCTCCATTCCTTGAACATTCCGTCAAGACTCTTGTATAATAGGTGGGATGGCAGACATCGAATTATCTCGCTCATCTTCTCCTCTGCCTCTGCCTTTCCCTTCTCGCCAGAAGCCTTCCGCGCAAAGTCCACTGACATGTGGAACAGCGCTAGTACCGCCAACGATACGTGTGTCTGCTGGGCACCGTGCGACGACGTCTGTGAAAGAGCTGCCAAAAGTGGCCCCGACACGCTTGGAGCTGATATCGCAGGCGAAGATTGGGAAAAGGGAGTGGCTCGCTCGCCTCTGACCAGCCTGAGAAGAATCTCCATCATGTTATCTACCTCGGTCAAATGCGTCTTCACGAAGCGCTGTCGTTCTGTGGGAACACCGACAGGGGAGTTGACCGCCCACCCATCCAACACTGTCCAGATCGTCGGTGCCTTAGAGACAAAATAGTCAGGTTCGAAACTC
The DNA here is from genome assembly GCA_000827255.1 of Suillus luteus UH-Slu-Lm8-n1. Classification (NCBI taxonomy): domain Eukaryota; kingdom Fungi; phylum Basidiomycota; class Agaricomycetes; order Boletales; family Suillaceae; genus Suillus; species Suillus luteus. The sequence continues at coordinate 57,633 of KN835218.1, forward strand.
CTGTCAAGATAATGAGAACGAACTGGGTCAGGATCTACAACTGCGATCTTCTTCTCCCACCCATCAGCAGCATTCCCTGCTACCCAGAACATTCTTCCAAACATGCTCTTCAACCACTCCTGGACATCGCCCGATTTAACCCACTTAGGTTCCGATAACGGGCGCTCAGTATCAAGATGGACCATTAAAGTGATCTTTGAAGGTAGCGTGGCCTTCGAGAAGGAAGGTAGAGTCTCATCAGTGCTGGACGCTTCAGATAGCGTTGGTAAAGGAGAATATGATTTTGTCGCGTCAGAAAGGCCCTCGATCTATATTAATCGTGTTAGAAAACATGATAGTAGTTAAACAAATAATCTCACCAAAACGCCCTTGAGGCCATCGTCGCTGCCTTTATCGAGGGATATGTTGACTTCGATTCGACCCTCAGATCTGTAAACCTTCAAGTATTCGACCACTTCTGCTTCCACAAACAAACGCCTGCTGCCGCTAGCATACGATATTGACAGGCGGTTTGCAGATGGCACTCGGCCACCTTTTGAGACTGCCGTACTCGCCGGAAGGTGCGACGGCTCGCCGTATGTTGACCCGGAAGAGGTTGACAACACAGTATTTGAAGTAGGAGAGGCAGGGGGTTCAGGAAGGTGGTCTTGATCCGCAGATTCGTTGGCACCTTTGACGTGCAAAGGGATTTCTTCGTGCTCGACCGAAGTTTCGCCGGTAAGCTCTAAGACAACTTGCTCTTCCGAGTACGTGCCAACGCCCATATCCTCGTCGATAATTGTCGACGCGAGTGACGCTTCTTCTTGAAGGGGCTTCGGACCGGAAGCCTGCGTATCGGATACCTGTGCATCAAGGTACCCAGCATGATCAGCAGACTGTTTCTCGCTATGAGGCATATCCGACTGAATGACAGGAGGAGAACCATGACCAGCAGAAGAACTCGTGTCAACGGAAGAGCTCAAAAAAAGGATCAGCGGGAGTAGGTGATGTATCAAAGAGCTTATCAACATTTTCATCATCAACAGGCTGGGTGGCTGCTGAAGCATTACCACCCTCTTCAGGCGCAGAAACCAAAATGTCCACGTTCGGCTGTATAGCGACAGCACTACCAAGAGTTTGCACCAAGGTCATCAGCAGCGACATCTGAGGACGCTGATGGCTTGATTGCCTCAGCATCTGGGACAGCATCATGATTGTCCCCAGTATGTGAGCCATCAGACTGCTCATGAACACCTCCTGAAGAGGCAATTCCGTCCATGTCAGTACTATGGGAGCCTTTAAGATTTACGTTAGTTTGTACAGCCTTGAGCCACGAATGGACGCTCCCTCCAAGCTCGAAAGCATCCACCCAAAGCGAAGAATAAGGAGGGTTCAACTCACCATTCCCATTGAGAAAAGTATTCGTGGCAGGAACGAAATGGGGAACGCTAGCAGCATGGCTCTCCTCTTCATCCATATCATCAACGGTAGTAGCGGCATCGGCATCGGCATCGGCATCTGCGCCTACGTCGCCTTCATCCTCAGCGATAGCGGCCATGAGCCAATCACCCTCACTGGCAGTTTCTGCCACGCTGGGCGCTGCGCTTCCGCGGCCCACTCCATCCAAGTCAACACTGACATTATCGTCCACCTGGCTGCTGCGAGGAGGAGGTGGTCTTTCTCGACCTTCCTCGGCATCACCGTCATCATCCTCAAGTTTCATGCGCTTGCCTTTGCGCGTGTCTGGAGGTGCATTATATGACGCATTATGTGGAATGGGATGCGAGTCATCGGGAGAAACAGGAGTGTGGAAATAAATGCGGATGCGAGAGGGTGGAGGCGTCGCCAACGAGGACGACTGCTCCTGGTGGGAAGCATCCGGCTTCGTATCTGCTGTTGGCGGGGGTTCTGATTTTACAGCACTAGCATGCATATCTTCTTCCTTAACTTGCTCTTGCGAGGATTCCAAAAGAGAAGCAGCGACCTCTTTTTCTTCAGCCTTGATGGGCGATGGTAGCACTCCCCACGTCCATCCAAGTTCAGGCATCTCGAGGCCCACAATTTTAAAATCAGTGAGCGTTCGCCTATTTTCGTCCTTCTTACCGCTGCTTGCAAATTGCGATGCATCACGGTTTCCAAAATTTGTACTACCATCCTGGCGGGCTGCACGACCTGAAGTATGACCTTGTCCTCGTCCACGAAATGGTGCATTGTTTTGATGGTGTTGATGTCCGGCATTAAACGACCCACCTCCTCTGCGATTGTGAAAGTCCTTGTTAAAGCCTCCTCTCGAGCCGTGTCCACGCAGAGAATTTTGTTGACCAGCGGCGCCACCTCGTCCGCTGCCATTGTTCACAAACATGCTGCCGCCTCTGCCACCGCGTTGTCCGGTCAATCCACCCCGGTTGCCGCTCATGACTGCACCTCTGCCTCTACCGGAGTTCATATTGCCTCCTCTTCCGCCCATTCCACCTCTGTTTCCACCTAGGGGCATCTGATTGGCACCAGGTTGCCCTTGACCCTGTCCTTGGTTCTGGGGGAAAATCCCGACACTCCCCGGTGGTGCAGGAGGTGGTTGAAACTGAGGTTGAGGAGGAGGCGGTCCAATTTGTCGGTTCTGACCGTGATGTTGATTCGGACCTTCAAACCGTTGACGTTTGGCAGGGGGAAGATGTTGGGGTGGGGTGTGATGAAGACCATGGTTATGTCGAGGCTGCTGCTGGGGTTGGGGCTGCTGTTGAGGAAAGTACGGTTGCGGAGGGGCCATCGTTTGTGTTACATGCGGGTACGCAGGCTGCTGCTGGGCTACGATTGGTTGTTGGGGTTGAGGAACATATGGTTGCTGATAGCCAACGGAGGGTTGATACGGATTGTACTGCTGTTGAGGTGGAGGTGGCGGGGGTTGGACCACAGGCGGTGGTGGTTGATACTGTTGTTGTTGAGGATGACTGTGTCTTTGCTGCCAGTGCATACCCTGGCCGCCATAACCGTAGTTTGCATACAAAGCACTTTGTTCAGGAGGCGGTCTTGGAGGCTGCTGAGGAGCAGACCATGCTGGAGTGTAAGCTGGAGTCGCTTGTTGCTGTTGTTGCTGCTGCTGAGCTGCCGCTACCCAATAAGCGGAATAATCTGGAGGTGCAGCAGGTGGTGGTCCTGGAGGAAGTGGTGGTTGCGGCGGGTTGTATGTCGGTTGCGGTATGAAAGGATTTTTATTCATGACAGGATCCTGAAGCTGCCGTCGCCGCCGCCGTGGTCGCCGATGAAAAGCTTGTCGTCGTCGTCGTCGTTCGTATGCGTGATAACTGCAGTCGACACTGAAAATGCAACGAACACATTTATGCTTATGTCAGCTCCCGGCAGTTTGGTGACATCAATAGCGTAGAGCCAGCCAATGAAAATTCGTTAAGCGATGAACGTCCTAATACATAAGCTTCTAAGGTCCTCCAAAATTATTACAACGTGAATATAATGCCATAGAAATACAGGGATTGAGGTTGATATAAAAACAATCGTTGATCACAAACTGTCCGTCCGTCGGGCGTGCATGGTACTACGTCCTTTCCTGACTTGCACCAGTAGAGGTACCCGAAGTGCCCGCGCTCGGACCACCAGTCTGTGTCGGAGGGCTTGAGTGCAGCTGATTTAATTTGTCGAGACGTTCACGCTGCAAATAATTAGTGTTTAGTGCAAGTTCGGAGTTAAGTCGACCTACATCATGATCATTCTTATCCTTGGTGACCTGGTCGACGTACTTTCGCGCACCCAAGAGGTCTTGTTTGTGTTTCTCTAGCTGTTGTCGCTGAGTCTAGAAAATTTAAGCGTCGAGAAATAGGGTAGAAAAAGGATACACACATGAAGGCCCGCTTGCGCATTGTGAAGGTCCGCAACAGCTATATCATGCTTGCGGGTGATAGCATGGAGGGAATTCACGGTCTCCAGCTCCAGCTTTTCCAGCTTCCTGACGGCTTTCTCTGCTTTTTCTACGGACTAGACAATGTCAGGAATGGATAAATACAGGAATTGAGGCCGCAGCCTTACCTTGGAAGCCTTGGCTTCTGATTTCTCGTGATTGTGCATGTCTTTGAAGGCTGACCGCAATTTCTTTTCCTCGGATTTGGCCTCCATTGAGAATTCCTTCTCCAGCTTCTTCATAGACTCTGGATCTACAGGAAGTTCTGTAGGTGAGGACATGTTTGTTGGGGGCAGACGGTGTATGATGAAGTTGAGAAACAAACGATGTAGCAGTGATTACCTAGCTCGAAGCCCCTGAGTATAGCGGCCTTGCCATTTGATTTTCACATGCATGGCAACTGTGCATGACAACAGAAATCTCGAGAAATCGGCGATCATCGCAAAGAACGATTCAGACACCTTTTTTCATCTTACGGCCACCTGCTCCACGCTCGCGAGGTCATTGTTGATTCTATTCGCTTTACTGGAGCAGGTGGAGCACATTAATATCCGCACCACCATCTCAGGTCAGCCAAATAAGCTCTTGCAACTCCCCATCACATCACGCTCACCTGTATGAGTTTCTCCCAGAGTCTTTGGTCGAGCTTGTTGACTGATTCCATCATCAGTGTGCGCAGCTAGGAGCAATATATCTGTCGGTAATTGCAGCCGACCACCCTGTGACGTGAATCAGCCAATACATATGGAGCACGATGAAAGACAGACTCCGTCCTCCCCCTTCATTTGTGCCTCACGATCCACTCTTCGCCTCTGACGACACCAGTGAGGAGGATCATTTTGTGAATTCCACACCTTCGTCCTTCTTCCAACCTGATTCAAGCACCTCCAAGCTGGTGCTGAACAGTTATCCTTCGCAAGAATCATTTGCGTACCGTTCCCAGGCCAATTTGATGAACAACTACGAAAAGAATGTCTATAGGTCACCAAAAAGCAGCAGACAGGACAGCGGAGGCTCGCATACATCTCAGGCCAGCATTACGCAGACGGGAACTCAGAAACCATCTGTCCACTATCACGAAGATCTAATTTCACCAACCGCTACGGGAAGTTACCTCGGATTTCCCAAATCAGAGTCACGTCAATCTTCGGACGATGAAGACGAGGAAGACGAGTTCGATTGGAGCGGCGACGAGGATCTCGACAATGAGGAAGCCAAGTTTGAGAAGAAAATGGGTGTAAAAATCAAGTCTCACCGCTGGGGCGTTATCAGGTAAGTTTGTCGAGGATGTATACTTTCTCCGACTGACACGAACATTACAAGCTAGTTACTCTACTCTTCTCCTCACTCATCGGGTCCACCTTCCTTTCGGCGACGGTCCTGATAACTCCTGCACTCCTTGTCCATTTCTTCTGGTACAAGCCTCATCCAACGCAATACAGACATTTTGTCGATATCAATATCGAGGCCTGGCTTTTCTGGGCAGCAGCCAATGTCGTCATTTCTTGGGGTCTCGCAATGATCATCGATATTCTACCTGCTATCATACATGTGGCGATTGCAGTCTCATGGGGCCATGTCTCAGAGACCGTTAGAACGAAGCTCGAGTTGTATGCCTCGATCAAGGATACTATCAAGCCTCTATTCTATGCCGCGAGCGCCTGGCTCAGCTGGAATATTCTGTTCCAGAATATCTTTATGTTGAATGACCCGTCTAATGCCCAGAATTATGCTCCCTACACGGACCATGTGAGCATCATCCCGTTACTCTTCATGTTAAAACTCATTGAAACTCATTGAAACACCAGGTCGCCCAAGTAATTGAATTCCTGTTCTTTTTTACCCTTGTGATATGCATTCAAAGGATGCTCTCCCATGCTATTGGTGAGGTCACCTGATTCATGTCGAGTTCACAGTCTCATCGCTCTTAGCGTTTGCATTCCATAGGACTGCGTACAAGGAACGTCTGGACGAAGTTAAGAAGGCACTTCAAGTGATAGAAACGCTTCGCAATTACAAGCCCAAATCATCGCCGCGTCACAAGTCCAATAGCTCCCATCCGATGTTTGCGACATTGACTGGGCTCAATCCGTTTAGCGACAAAGAACCTCACAGTGTTCTCAGTAACAGACTGCGCTCGGAGAGTTCTGCACTAAGTGAAGGTGACGAAGCGGATATGGAGGACGGAGTAAAGGTGAAGAAGAAGAAAGGAAAGGGGAAACTTAAGCAGCGCCAGGCGACCACCATTGTAGCTTCGGAAGATTTCGAGTCTGCTGCCACTACGCCAGAACAATATGCTTCTGCTGCCACAACGCCAGCTACTCATTCCCCAGTTGACAAGCACACGACTCACAAATATCCTCCTACCCCTTCCGGCCCGCGTTCTGTTGACCCACATACCGAAGATCCCACTATTGTCGTTCAAGCAGCGAAGGCGCTTAAGACCGCTGTACTGCACGATGCCCGGAACATCAAGGGCGCCACTGATGAGCTTGAAGCGTTGATCTTCAGTGTGAGCTCCACACACGAAGCCAAGGTAGGAGAACTGTTCTGTGTATACGCTAAACCTAACTTGGACGTCAGCGTCTTGCCAGGGCGATATACAGGACTTTCAAAGACCGCCGACATACCTATCTCGTGCCCGAAGACTTCCACCCCGCATTCGCTACGAAGGATGAAGCTAAAGACGCTTTCCGGGTTTTCGACAAGGACGGCAATGGTGACATATCGCGGTCTGAGATCAAGTCGTCGCTGCTTCGCGTGTACAAGGAACGTCGGTTCCTGTGGCGTAGTATGCATGATGTTGGCGCTGCCCTCAAGACTCTCGATCAAATTTTGCTACTCTTCGCTCTCGTCGTCTTGTTCTTCATCTCGTTGAGCATTTTCGGTGTCAATGTGACGCAGTCCTTGACAAGTGTATATTCCCTCGGTCTCGCAGCCAGTTTCATCTTCAAGAACTCTGCGAGCAATGTCTTTGATGCGATCATGTTCTTGTTTGTAACTCAGTGAGTCGTGTAGCTGTATGCGCTTGAGTGTCAGGCTGATCCTCTCGTTTATAGTCCTTTTGATACGGGCGATCGATGCTTCATCGATAGTAAGCTACTAGATCATGGCTTGGGCGTTGCTAATGTCGTTTTCATTTTCAGACGAAAATCTAGTTGTGAAGAAGATGAACTTGTTTGCGGTTTGTGCATTTACCTGGAATGGATGTACAGCAGTCCTGATACTTTCTTCCTCAGACGGTTTTTACTCGATCAGATGGCACCGAAACATATTACTTCAACAGTCAACTATTCACGAAGTTCATGTATGTATTCGAGCGTTCTTGTGCGCCACACGATGTCTGACAATGGCTGTAGCACGAACGTTCGCCGTAGTGATGTACAATCCTTTTGCACGTTCTCTGAATGTGTTGTACTGATTACCCTGGCAGAAAATGGCGGAGTCCTGTACCATCCAAGTTGCTTGGCGCACACCACAAGAAAAACTAGACGAGCTTGAGGAAAAACTGAACACGTGGCTTTCCACCGAGGAGAATAGGTGGTTCCAGCCATCCACATCGGTCGTATTGCAAAATATCAGTTACCAACGTTATCTGGAATGTACCATTGGTATCTCGCACAACTCGTATGTTTGTTTTTCATTTAGGAAAGAAGCACAGAAGCTGATTCAATTTTTTTCAGAACGTGGCAGTAAGTTGCGGAGAATGTGGATTGAGTGTGTTTTGTTGATGATTTCCTGCAGGGACTGGGGCCTCCGGAACACGCGTAGAACCGCATTCCACGCAGCAGTTCAACATTACTGCCGGGAGCTAGGGATCACTGCATATGAGGCACCTATGCCCATCTCATATGCAGACGCTAACACGCAACAATATAATGTTGGCCAAGAGGCAGTTCTACCCGATTCAGACATTCAGTCTCCCGGCAGCCAGCGTTTCCCTGATGTATATCGAAAGAGCTTCCTTGGTTTCACACCTCCGCGGGATCAAGGTACTCATCTGACACGTGCACACACCCGTGTGCGCAAAGGCAGGAGTCGCAAAGCAGCTGTGCGGGGAGTAGGTGCAGATGGTGGTGGAAATGGTTGAGCTGAAGTCTCGACCGCGCAAGGACCTTGGTTTATTTGGACACTTAAGTAAGCGTATCCCTAGCTCGTAGAGTGACTCTTTTCAGGGGTGTCTCTGAACTTTGTTGTTGTAGTTGAGATCTAAAACATTTTCTTTTGTTCCGTGACTTACGGAGACGTGTATGAAGGTCCGCTCTGGACAAAAATTCAACTTCACGTAAGCAAGAAAGTAAAATGCAATTTCATGTTTCAAAACAACAAAATGAATAAATCAGTTGTCAATTTTCTAATTTCGAAGTCTTTTTCTTTGCATTTGACTGTATTGGGAAACATATGACCTGGTAGACGCAGTTGCTGAGCGTTGAGTGAGTATACACCAGCTGTTGTCACGCCATGAATGAACCTGAAGCCCCAGAGCAAATTCCATTACCTCTTGAGACTATACGACAAGGGTATAACGAGCTTGGACACCATACTCATGTTGTTCTCCGCACCCAGCTCGGTGATAGTGCACGGCTTAATGCTGCGAAGAGAGAATATTTACGGTTTATTGGAATAGTGGAACAGGTACTGTTACAATTTTCTCTCGCAATGTTCGATACTGAGATGGGGCAAATTCAATAAAGCATGCCAATATTTTGTCACAGAATGAGTTGCTTACCATTCAGACAAGCATATATGAGATGCTTAATGCCCTCGATGATGCCGTTCATCTGTCAGCAGACCCTCCAGACCACGACCCACCTCAGCTCTCCTACACAGCTCACACAGGTCGACGAGGAAGACCGCAGGTAGATATTGAGCCGGAGCTCCTTGAAATTGCATTGAGCATGCGAGGCTTGACCCATCTAGCATCTGTGTTTGGTTGCGCGCCCAGGACAATCCGACGTAGAGCATTGGAGTATGGTCTAGCTGAGCTGGGTCCACCTGTATATGTGGACTATACTGACGATGAAGGCAACACAACACACTTTTTCACCGCAGCAATTGGAGATCCCTCAGGGCTCACTGATGATGAGCTTGATGCCATTACGCGACAGATACTTGAGACTTTCCCAGCTTTTGGATGTTGGATGATTGGTGGTCACATGAAGCATCTTGGACATGATGTCCCGCGTCGGTGCATCCAGGAGTCATATACATGAGTTCATGGACCACCTGTGCATGGTGCATTTGGACTGTGTCGCATCCAGCGAAGGGTCTATAGCGTTCCTGGGCCCAATTCCCTGTGTCACCACGACGGTCACCATAGTAAGTTGATAATTTATTATCTTGACAGTGCCTGTGTATTAATGATGTACTATTATTGTGAGGCCTTATACACTACCATGTAGTATTCCACGCATTCATTGATGGATATTCATGCCTCGTCACAGGCATTCGGACCAGCAATAATAACCGAGCAGACACCGTTCTTGAGCTTTTCCTTGACCTGATTGAAGTCCATGGACTTCCTAGTTGTGTTCGAGGTGACCATGGCACAGAAAATCTGCGAGTTGCTGAATATATGGAGACACGCAGAGGTTTGGGTCGAGGGTCGTACATCTGGGGAAGGTACTCCTGCTTTGCCCTTTTTTTTGCATATTGAGTTTCATGTCCTTGACAGAAGTGTTCATAACGTTCAGATTGAGCGGCTCTGGTGTGACCTTAGCAGTGGCTGTGGTGCAAAGTGGAAACAATTTTTCCAGAACATCGAGCAGCATGACAGGCTTGACCCAGATATCGAATCACATGTCTGGTTGCTGCATTACTTGTTTCTTGATGCCATCAACGAAGATGCTATGGAGTGGGCTGAATCTTGGAATAATCATGTTATCACGCTACGTGATGCTCGCAATGCCAGCCCTCGGGACCTTTTTTTCTTTGGGATGCTGGAGAAGGGGATTCGGGGGTTTGATGATGATGCAGAGCCTCAAGATGAGGAACTCGAGGACCCTGCTTCTTATGGCGTTGACTGTGATGCCATTGACGATCTGCGTGTGTTAGCTCACCATTCCCTCCACAATCAACCAGATGAACTTGGCAATAATCCCTTCGTGTCCCAACACCCGCAACACTTCTCAGATGTGACTGTCCCTGAGGTCAATTCCCCACTTTCACCTGAGCAGCTAAACCATCTCTCAGAGTATTTGCACTCCTCTCCATCTTTTCAATCACGCAGCATGGACTCTCGAAGACTACTCTGGAACAGTGCACTTCAATTCTGTGGGGACATGTTTGGTGGTTGATGTCGCTCTTCACCAGAATTATGAACTTCAGATTTGGCTGTTGTCCCCTCGATATTTTGATGCATGTTTATTGCTACTTGGCAAGTAGTGAGGGACGTGAACTGAGGAAGATGAAGAATACGTGGCATCTCGGACAGTATTGATGGCAGCACATTGGATCCGCGCTTCTTTAGGACTGGTACATACATAAACAACCTTGTTACATATGTACTTCGAGGCGAAAGCATGTCGTTCATTACCAGCCTGGCCCCGCTACCATGGAGCCACGGGGCAGACTGGTTGTGGTCTAGTGAAATTAGAAAGCCCACGATTCCTCAAGTCTCACCAACATCCCTCCCCATCATACACCTGAGCTCAGCTTCCAGAATTCTCGATTGAAAATCAATCATATGTGACTGCTCATTTGAGAGAATACCATCCATGAAAGCCGCATCATCCAACGGCTTCGTGCAAACCAACCTGAGCCAGAAGGCCCACAGGACAAACACTGCATTTATGAACACTGAGCTGTGCCACACATTTGTAGGAACATATGGGCATATGAATGAACTGTGTGACCTTACCTGTTTGCAACATGTTGTCCAGAATGCACTCTAGAAGTAAAGAGGATGAGAACATGACCAAACACACAAAGATGACGCCTACCGCCGACCAAAGCCGAATACAAAAAACTTGAGGTCATCTCTCATGCGCCCCTCAGTATCAAGCCAACGATCAGGCTTGAATGCATCAGGGTCCAGGAAGACGTCTGGATCGTGAGAGATGGCCCTAAAACTGCTGTTGGATCAATCATATTCAGAAGGAGGCCTCTTACCAGTGATTGCCATGTACCGTTGTCCCAGCTGGAATACAATAATTTTCCTATTTGTACTGTCAGATCTAGGTTTGATAAGACGACGAAGGGTGCCCACAAAAACAACAACCTGTGTTGTGCGGTGTGGTATACCTTCACATAGGTAAGCTATAGGCATCGGCAAGAAGGATGCGGCATGTTTACCAATAGGTACCAACGGCCTCCATCACAGGGCTTCCAAAACGAATGCATGAATGCGAGGAAGTGATTGCTTGTCGGTGAAGGCGGGTGCTAGAGTGGGTCAGCTCTTAGATCAATGCCCCAATGACATGCGCAATCAACCTACCTCTGTTGGTCGCTATGAACGCATCCAGCTCTTTGTAGACTGTACATTATTCCTCAGAATTCTACCTCATATTGCTGTTGTCTGGCATATATTCTCAAGTTCTTGATCTGCGATCCTCTTTCACCCTGTTGTTTGTAAAAATGATTTTGATATCATTGCGCTCAATTGTCACGTACTGTCGTGTTACAAGCTGTCGACTAGTCTTCGCCGAAGTTCTTGTGTACTCGACTCGTTTGCAACATGGCCTTCTGCTGGAGTATTTGTGAGCCAGGCCAGTCAAGCTGACTCGTGCCTTCCAAGTCATGCCACCCATCCTTCAAACTCCAACCCTCGAAATCCTTCTTCGCCACAGAACCTTCGACTAACCACTGCCGATGGAATTACCCGCCATGTCAAAAGCAGTGTGCATCCAACTGACCTGCGCAGACACATGCACCCATTGAAGTTAATGCAGTCTGCAGATCGGAAAGCCTTTGGATCATCAACTCATCTAGGAGAATAACAAAAGAGTTAGTAGATAGCACATTAGCCTGCTGTAGATGACCTTCGTGAGAGTGATCGTCCGCCGTCAAATACCTTGTATAGAGTCAAATAATCATTGTCATGGGTGAAAAGATCCGATGAATGTCATGTGTACCAGCGGTTGCATCTGTTTGAATTTTGACAGATCCTCTGAAGCTTGAAGGTGAGGTGCCTTATGAATCCGGTTTGTGCTTGGGGATGGCCAGGGCGTCCAGAGTTGCTCTGAACCCTGGTCAGTAACCTTTGCTTCAGCAAACCTTGGCCAGGGCATCCAGAGTTGCTCTGAACCCTGTGCCGCCCAGTAGTTCAGTCCTATGGCACCTTCAACTCTTTGGCTGGATCTCATTTTCACAACAAGTTTTATTTCCATGTACATACACAAGTCTCAGTCTTCGTATGCCATGTCACCCGCTCCTTCTCACATCTCTTTGCTGCGACACACATCTTCAATGGCACAGATGGTGCACCACGCATTGTCACCATCATCCCCCTTTCCGAGGACATTGATACCCAAGCATGCATTCAAGCCCTCGGAAGATGTGTAGATGAAGAGATACATGGGATCAACGAGAGCACAAACATATGGACCATGAAGTTCATCCATTCAGTTCCTTCGTTTCACACTGATCTAACCACACATACAGAATATCCCGATTCAAAACATCACTCCAATTCCTCCCCATGCCATTCGCTCGCCTTTTCACTGCTTTAGATGCAGCTTGCGCAGCAGATTACACCCTCCTCTGCATGCTGGCCATGCAACCACTCTCGCCTCCTGCACCTGTGCAGCAACAAGAACATCAACAGAGCACACTTGCACCTGTATCGTCTGTTGCTACCTCTATCGCTATTTTTCCCTCCTCCAGCGCAACCTGTCCTTCTGCCTTCGCAAACAACGCAATTTGTACCACCCCAACCTTCAGCACCAATCCCGCAGGTACCTCAGCATGCTCTTGCACCGTACGGACAGCCCCATGCTGTTTTTGGGTGACTCATTCGACTTCCCACTCAGTCCCGCATTTTCTCTCTCAGATCTCATGCCTTCCGATCCACCAGTACCTGCATTTCTGCCCTAGAGTTGAATACTATCTCACCTGTCTCGGCACCAGAAAACATACACACTCTCTTCCATCCACCCGTGGCATTTGTCCTCGCTCAGGCAGTCACTCTTATGCTGCCATCGACCATGACAAACACATTCACGGCTACCCTGGGGTTATTCTTGCTAATTCTCATATATATCTGCTACCACGCAGCAAACGACGTCCGCCCAACGGTTTCTCCACAAGGATGTCTCCATCTTACCTCCTCCAACACGAATTTAACACCTCATCGATGCCATTAGCACACCAGTATTCACTCTGGTTGTACTGCAAGGTGGGACGGGATCCTAATCAGGTGCGTGTCTAGTGACCACTCCATTAGCTGCAATCTGATAACTAATGCTCAAGGACTCAAAATGATTGTCTCTGAACCCCGCTACTGATGACTTGAAAGGTCATGGGTGTACCAGTTCTGTTCATCCCCGGAAACGCTGGCTCGTCACACCAAGTCCGGTCCATTGCATCCTCTGCTTCAAGACAATATTTCTCGTCTCCTTTCGTCATGTCCGGTGACTTTACGGGTTGTGGAATTTAGTTGCTGGACTTTTTCGCTGGTAGGCTCACATTCAACTTTATGTAGCTCAAACTGGTGTCGGCATAAGCTGCCACATGTTAACAGAGTCTCACTGTGGCTTCCGACAATCATGCAACCAAGGCTGCTAATGACAAGAAGGGCATGGAGGAAGCTGAGCTCTATTCAGAAGAGTATTATGCTGTGCAGAAGGCAAAGCGCCAGGGTTGTGGTCTCATCAAGTTCATCAGCGGGCTATTCAAGCTGCAGATGCTCTTGGAGCGAAAGGATTCAGATGGCACCATTGTAGCGGACCATGTGAACATTCCCATTCATGTTTCCTCTACAATACCCTGGTATAAAAAGCTCCACTCGCTTTTTTGGAGCCTGAGGATGCAATCACTTTGTGGGCCCAAGTCATTTGCTTCAAGTATTCATTGGGGCAGGAAGAGGCAGACGAAGACAACACCTTCGATGAACTTCACCGTCTTGTCGATAGACTTGCTGCTCCAGATATGGGTGAGTTGGCCATGGTTCGCATTTTTATTCTTCACATTTAACTCAGCATCAACCTACATCACAGTCTTAAGGCACTCTTTTGCCCCATGTTCTTCATTCACCTACTTCTACAATGATGGGACAATTTTCTTCCTTCTACGCACAATCACCATCAACACCTTCAACTTCCACAGGAACTACAACAACCTCTCCTACTGCTGCTCGTCTGAGACAGCACCTTACCTTGCAATTTTTGCCCCACCAAGCCCATGAAGGGTTTGTCACCTGGATCTCGGACATACCTCCTCCCCATACCGCGTACTCTCAAAAAAATGCTACATTTGTCTTGTTTGTGTCACGAGGCAGCATACCTCCCATTGCACCTCAGCATTCGACCAACCTCCAGGTGTTACCTTACTGTTGCATTGGACACGTGACATCGCTGATAATACACACCTCATGTGGCCCTTAAGGCTTCTCACCCAGTTGCTGCCACCGAAGTGAGTGATTACCGATTAAGAGTAGATTTGTCTCTGAAACGATCTGCTCTGCAGGAGCAGGCGATATGATGACCTGAGCATGCCATGAAGCACCGTCATCTCTCTTATCCTGATCTCTTTTCTGGTATTCCTGGTGGTCCCATGGCAAATTGCATTTATGGGATACTGGTTGATTCATCTATACACATGTGCGAGTTCAACACATCGGAAGCCTTACCCTGGCTCTGTACCTTCTCTCCAAAATGTGCCCGTCGAATCACTTCCTCTGCGCAAGCGCTTTGACAGTCATGAGGATCACTCGCAAGATATTTAACCCAATGAAATAGAGCCCTCAGAAGAACCTGAAATTCAGGATGGGTGCCGGGCTCGGAGTTTGGCCACTATCACTGACACCCTGAGCGCTATTCAAGTTTATCACGAGAACTCGCATCTCTTGTTGCTGATGACTTGGCTCCTGCCTTTGTCAATGCCTGTGCTCACAGTTTGGGTGCGAACTCTGATGACTGCTGGGTATACGGCCCCTTTCAACGGCGACCACAATGTCTTCAAGGTTGTTCCGTTCCTTGTGCTTGTTGAGTTTACAAGTCGCAGAAAAAGCGCTTTATTATTGCACTAAAAGTAGGTGTTGTTTGTTGCGGTCAAGATCGAGACTCATTGATATATGTACATCATAGTGTGAGATCATACCTTCACTGGGGATACCTCTTCGTCGCCTGTGTATCATTCTTCCTAGGCTCCTGAGAGGCATATAGGGTGTTTGATGTTGCAAGTATGTACATCGGGTGGACATTAGTCATAACGATCAGCCCTGTATGTTTTGCTAGACATATTGCTACATGATGATTCAAAGGCTACTTGTTTGCACTGTGCCTTCACACCGTGGAGAAGACACCGTCCGCTTTACGGTATGGGCTGGCTCGGATTGGATACCAGGGCCTGTGATACGACCCGACAACTGTGCTATGCACACTGTGAAGACAAAAGTGCTGCTCGAGCAGAGGGTGGTTTTTGTTCATATCGGTGTGTAATTCTACATTGTATCAATATTGCTGTCATCTGGACTGCCACCACTATAGCCTATGGTATTAATGAGAAGTATGGGAGAGCATGCACATTCTAGTTTTGTATGAGATTTATAGCGGTTTAATTCTTCCTGTTCCGTGTTTGGTGCATATGGGCGGCTTGATGGAAGAATAGAAGCAACTTGGCATGGTGCCTCTGTGAGCTCGGCAAGTGACCAAATACTTTCTATGCCTACACCTGCCTGGCACTAACGATCTGTCTGTCTATGGCATGCTGGGTATATCCATAATCTTACACCATGATCTTGTGAAGCAAAACACAACATGCATGTTGACGAGCCTTGGCAAAATCATCAGTAGGTCATACTATGTCTATGTCACTTCTATCAAAGCTCATTATATCATATACAATGATGTTTCGTGATATTCTGTGAAGGGGGCAAGGGGTTTCCCCTGCTCATAAACTTTTCTTATCACAGTTTCCCTCCTGTCGATATCCCTCGGAGCCTACTTTTCAATGAACTCCCAACTTGCTGCAGCAAGGAAAGGTCAATGGCAGCAATGTCTCTGTGTCGAGTTTAAAAAGAATGCTTTTGCTCCTAGTTCTCTTATTATTTGCTATTGCGACCATTCCTGTGAAGACCATGAAGATGCTAGCATGGCTCCTCCCGCCCGACCCACTCTCCCTGACAAGGGAGGATGTCCAACAACAGGATGCATGAGATTTTCAGTATGTCATTTGCACTATGGCAGTTATGTTGTATATTGACCTCGCATGTTGAAATTTACTATCTGTAGTCTCAATCACCACTGACTAGCCCTCAAGAGCACTGTATTACTCGGACAATGACTGGGGACGTCTGTGGTCAAGCCTGGATGACCAATCACCGTGCCATACAATTGCACCCCCCACCATCAACTCAACATCCTATCATGATCTCTCTGCAAACTCCACAGGCCATTATGCCATGGCAACGCACTGCCCAACCGGTTGAACCCAACCAGACTGCCAATGACAGGCGCCGCAACCATTACGAAGCACAGCGTCCAAGAGCTGGTGCCACTGGTAGCATTTTTGGTGGCACTGGCACCCGCAAGGCTGCTAGCCGTAGCACACGTCCCAGGCAAAGCTATGGGTCCGCTTCTACTCTACCATCAGGAACATCTGCTGCATTCAATGTCGTACTACTGCCCTTTAGTGTAAGCATTTTACATTGTCAATGGTTTGACACTGACTTAAATCCATATACTAGATTTTGACTCGCGATAATTACGACCCATTTGTTGGGAAATGCAACATTTATCCATCAAAGTTAGCGTCACTAATGACACAATTGTCATGCTTTGGACTATCATTGGTGGTCCCGGTTACAACTGTGAATGCTGACGAGCCAGTTTGGCATCAGATTACCACCCAAATCTCCTCGCATTTACAATCACGCCAGCTTGTGCTCAAAACCCCTCCCACTGATCTCATCTTTGGCAATGCAAGTAATGATATCTCGCAGACTGGACTGCAGTTCCTAGTGCCAGGTAACAACAAGGCAGACAGTTCGTGTCTAAAATGAAGCTAGCTGATGTCCCCGGGCAGCTTTTGACAATTCATTATTTACGCTCTGTGGCATCCAAGCTTGAGAACCCCATTGATGCCAACCCATTGCTACTCTTGTGTAGGTTTCTGTTTATGACAACTTTGGACTGTACTCATTCACTTTAGGTCCAACAATCAGAAATATCAGTGGCAATTTGCCTTTGCAGTTAGCACTCCCACACAGTCGCCACTACTGTCTTGCAAGAAGGGCGATGGACCGCATTGGCACTTCGGATCTGCGAGAACTCTCTGAGGAGCCCAAGTGTCTTCCTCTTTGTCCACAGGTAGGTTTTGACTCGGAATTCATGCGGTTGCTCTCATTTCTAATGTGCCCTGTTCGACACTAGCCATGGCAACCTGCACTGTTTCCTCTGCCATCCCCCCTCAGCACATTAGCTGGACTTCTTGCTACCCCACCAACCACATTAGCTCCGATGCTAGTAGATGTGCCCATGGTTGCACCTGGTCCAGTAGTCACTCCTCCAACTCCCCCGATATCAACAAACTTCTCAGCTTTTGATCAGATTGAAACAGTCGATGCAAAACAGGAAATTCAGGAATGACAACAAAACGTGAGGGACCTCTGGCAGCCCATTCTTCCAGATGGACGTTCCCTCCCTGCTGGTGCTGCCAGTGGGGGCCAGCACCTACCTTCGAGCATTGTTGGGATATCTGTTAGAGGACCTGACACCGAAATCACTGCACAAGGTCTCATTTCCTGGACTCGGGCACAGATGGCAGGGAAGATACCTCGCCTCCCTCAGGATGTCGCTATAAGTAACTTCAATCATCAAAATATATTCTCTCGCGACTTATTATTCAACGTGTAAGCTTCAATCATATTACATGTCACGATGAACTAATCATAGTTCTAATGTTAGGGGGGCTGGAGTTGGTCATGGTGTTATGCGCACTGTCTTTGAACATGCTCTGACAGACATGTGCGAGGATGCCAAGCTGTGCCGACGACACAATGATCGCACTGGTTATGTGGACCTTAATACTAATGGCATTGTATGTACCCCCAATCGCCAAGCAGACAATGAAGCTTTCGGGTTTCTTGCTGCCGTTCATCTCTTTCTTACTGGTCATGGGCCACATCCCCTCTCTCCTGCTGTCATTATCTTCTGCATCGCAGGCTATGATGGTCTTTTTGACCTAGAACTTATCAGCCTACTCCTGCCAGATTACGTCGGCGTGTTGAGGAAATGGCCATTGGCTGTTCCTGCAGCCACTGAACTTTTTGTTGGATCAGACATCACAACGCTTGGCATTGAGCACCTCGATTCAAGTGTTAGTCCTTCAGTCTCATATGGTGACAGTAATACTAATAGCCTTGTTTTTGTTCAGCCATCCGAGCTTCTTGACGCAGTTGCAAAACGCTCGCTTACAGAGGCGTTTTACTCTGTGATCTTGTTTGGTGACACTGGCACCACAAGTTCCTCAGTGATGACCAACTTTAGACATAGGTTTAATATACGTGTCTCTGCGACTCGGGGGTTATGTGATGTAAGTTTCAGGGCCACACTGTAATTTGTTCTCTGTCAGACTGATGTTGGACTATGTAACACAGACACTCCGGCATCGCTACAGGTTGATCATCCCTGCATGCTATTGGAGGATGGTTCAAACTCCTGCCTGTGTAATAAGTAAAATCACCTTTGCGAGTGCATCTTCCAATATCGAGAGAGACTATACTACACCAACTCCTCAGGATTCCCTCGGTGTCACGTGAGAGTCACAGGCCATACGGCCTACTGAGGAATTGGAGACAATGTTCACACATAAACTCTCTAGATACCTCCATGGCGTCGGTCACCCTGACCATCCTGACCTACATGCCTTCATGACTGCATCTGAGCGCAATCAAGACAAGAATGATCCAACTCTTCGTTCCCGTCTGGTCATGAGATTCTGCAAGGGATCACAGCTCATGCCCCATGGATCTGACTGGGAGATCAAGGTGTGTCAACTATAGTTCTTTCTGCCCATGAGTCAGTGCTCATTCCCATGATATAGGTTTCCTTCATTGGAGATCTTCCCAATACCAAGGCTCATTTTATTCCAGAGGGCGCACCTCCAGGTTGGAAGGTTTGCAATTTGGCTGTCACTGGTGTCTGCATCTCTGCTAACAAAATCTCAATAGCCTGAGCCATTGCCGATGTATGCCCACACGTGCACGGGTGAAATTGATGTTGCACCCAATGGCACTCTTGTTGAGTACATCACCGACACTCTACCACCTAACGACAATGGATCACTGGTCACACAGTTTGACATATGGCTTCATTCAAACCTGATGCGGTCTTGTGGAGGAGAAGACTTTACTGCTCTTTAATGACTATACAGTGAACACCCCCACAGACTCGTAAGCTTCTAGATCACCTTCGTATTGGCATCTCTGTTACTGCTCACCCACTCATTGTACTTATAGGCGCTTTTGCTGCAAAAACCAAGTTTCACTCCAAGTCATACTTACAAAATTTCGCTGTCTTCATAATGACTCACGTACGCAACTACCAGTATCCGTTCTAATTGTACCCTTGAATCATGCTGCAAAAACCAAGTCTCACTCATACTTACAAAAATTTTCCGTCTTCATAATGACTCATATGCAACCACCAGTATCCATTCTAATTGTACCCTCGCATCATCTCAGCTTGTTACCATCACATATTGCACCTTCACCATTATGTTGTACTGTCATACTCGTCACCAATTACACTGCATGTTTCTGTGCGTTATTGTGACTCACGAGACCACAAAGGAGTGTAATGACCAAAGAACACTTAAATATAATTGCGTGATTTTTGCAACCAAGTTTGAGGTACACAGGAATGTAGGTAGGTACTGAGGACTACATAGATGTCAATCTGATCGCCCACATTCTTGCTCGTGATTGGAAGTAGTGAAGGTGGTGGTGAATATGGTGGAGGCGGTTCTTTGGGTTTTGCTCTGAGAGCGGAAAAAAATTAGACGACAAATCAGGAGACGGGATGGACAAGACGTATTTGAGAGTAATCCCTGCTGTTCCCTGTGATTTTCCTTTGAGTAGCTTCTTTGGGATAGTGAGACTCAATAACCCCAATTCTGCAGCAATACCAAGCTCCCGTAACCCGAGAAAGTTATCACCAAGTGAGTCAGAAAACCCACCCATGACAAACGACTCTCGTCCTCTTTGTCATCCTCACCAGCGAAAAGTGCATCATCGTTGAGAACTTCCACGTGTGTCTGTGCATATGGTGAGATCAGGGGATATTGGGCAGAAGAAAGGTATGGTGCACGTCACTTAGTCACCGCTAGTTTTGTGCAACATCTTTAGCACCTTGAGATTTCACCCGAATTCTTATCCCTCTTGCCAAAATGCTTGTATTTGCCCAAGGAACAAAACCTCCAGATGGATTTCGATAATACTTAAATTTGAGGGAGTTTTTTTTCATGGAGGTCAATTTGGCGCATCCCTACAAAATATAGCTATACATGATCAAAGACTCTCGCTACTGTTTCAGGAACTCATCTGTGTGATTTATAGCATGCAGAACTGAATTGTTTGACCCACAACTGAGCATCTCGGGTGGTAAGACCTGACCTGTATGCCTCCATCCACCGAAACATCCGATGCTGCCATAATCAGATCGTGTTGATGGATACAGATGCAAGTGCAAGCGGCATGTTCTTCTTCAATGTGTCGAATGTGTAATCACAATTGTCGCGAAGATACTTCTTAACCTGGCCCCAAAAAAATTCAATTGGGTTCAGCTCGCAGTGGAATTTGGGGAGGAAGATGCAAATGTGCCCCAACTGTTCGATGGTTTCCTGGACAAGGGACTTCTGCTGTTGAAAGTCAGGCTGTCGCTCGAGTACACATTTGTTGCAACAAACAACATCTGCATCAGGGTTGCATTTCTTGCACCTCCACGACAGCCAGACTTGTACAGGCCACGCTCGATAAGCACAGCCTTGATCCCTTTTGGCTGATTCGGAAATTGTGGGTGATCATTAGGATACACCATTGACTGGGACACAGTTTGCCCATCGTGGATATACCACCCATTGTGCAAGTGTGCTTGCTTCCCACCAGGATTGATGTTCATGCGCCAAACGAGAAGTGCATCCTCTGCATAAGCCGAGTGACCCTGTGAGTTGTCGATGAGGAAAAGGGCTTGATAGCCTGCACCATGGGCATGCTCGAATGCCGGAATGATTTTTTCGTGAAGCTGACAGTATCTGGTCTTCAATAATGTGAATAATGTACATTGCGAGAAGCTTACCTGCTTTACGAAGTGCTCGCCTGTCCAATAACCCATGTGATTCTTGCCGTACTCCAGACTTTCTGATGCTTCCGTCAAATACCCAACTGTTGAACAGATAACGTCACTCTGTTGGATTCCCCGGCCAACTCCTTTTTTCTTCAACCTATGTTCATCACCACAAACCCATGTCTTGTCAGCATCGTTGTTCGCCTGGGCTGTCATCTCATCATGAGGCACAAGAACAAGTCGGCGTTCAACGTAATTCAGTGGCTGTGTCTCCAACTCCTTCTCGACGTCGCCCACAACATATTGTACCAGGCGTGGCTCACATGCCTTCATAAATGGCAAGAAAATATTCTGCCGGTATTCAACGACATCAGGACGATTGTGACCATCAAAATATAGGCCTTTCTTGTGTGAGATATATCGGAAACCTTCGGAGCGCATCCAACGACGAGCAGTGCTCAACGAAACACCACGTGCAACTTTCATATGGATGTGGGGAAAGAGTTCCAACTCCAGGTACTTCTTCAAACCTTTCGGCATCTCTTCTTCAACCACATGCTGCAAGTACTTGCTGGCTGCGCTGTGAATCAACTTCCCACTGGTAAATTGGGCGAGCTTTTCGGGATTAACAGCCCATTTGTTGGACCGAAGATAAGTCCTGCACTCCCCAGCGATGTCGGGGTCACTGAGGAGTGAGTATACATTGGTGTGGCACCCACAACGAGATTTTGGCAGCTCACGTGAGTTCACCCAGGCCCGAGTCCAGCTGCGGAGCTGCCTTCCACCCCATCCTGATGCAAAGCCATGTGATTCCGCAGCACGCTGGGATGCATCAGTGAAATTTCGTCCATTACGGACAACCAGAAGAAGATGACTTTGGACGGTGTGGGCTCGTTTCGCTTGGAGCCCATGAATCCCTCCCGCAAATTGAGTCTTTTTCGACAAAATGACCTTTTCAATGTTTCGTAATGCTGCTGCGAGGTCATCAAGTTGCCGCTTCCGCTTTTTGGCCCTTTCCACACGATATGGAACATCAAGTTTTCGACGTTTCAGTGGCGGCGCCGTGGGATGGTGTGAAAATGACTCGGTGGACTCGGTGGTATCTTCCTCGTCTTCAGTATCCGTGGAGAGATCAGAGAGGTAGCCGAATATGTGAGCCAGGCTTTCATGAGGAGCAGGGTTTCCAGCTGACTCAGAGTGTGTATGTGGTCGTTTCTCAACAGTAGGCTTTGCGTGAGCCTTTGGGGCCTGTGCCACCCAGTTCCGCATCATCGATACTTGTGGGTCATTGCTGTATCATCCGAGTCTGACTGTGAGGTTCAGGAGTCACAATAATGTTGTACTGGACACTCACGATTTTTTTGCAGTGATACGGTCCCTTTCACGGTC
>KN835219.1:0-80560 GCA_000827255.1 Suillus luteus UH-Slu-Lm8-n1
CCCTCGAACGACCACGTTATCAGTCATTGGTATTTGTCTGAATCACTGACCGTGGAGATATTTGTTCTGTAGGTGTTTATCTATAGATCATTTATCGAAGAAGACAACGTCCAACTGCTTCAGGCTCGGGCGGCACACTACGAGTTGCCGATGCAGTTGGTTCAACAATAGGGCCACTACCCAATGTCAACTGACTGATATCCAACTGTACCTGCGCCGTTGCAGAAGCAGATTGAGCATTGTTGACGGAAATTGAGGCGTGGGAAACAACGTCGACAACTGCCGAACTAGCGGGAATAGAGGCGGGAGAATCGAGTGCATCGAGGAGGTCATCCTCCCATGTTCGAGCTTGACTAATGGAAGGGATGTCATTGGAAGTTGTTGGTAAACTTTTGCTGGTGATATTGAAGACTTCTTTATTGAAATAATCCATGACACTAAGGGCCCATGGAGTGCGCTTGAACAAGCGCTCCAAATAGAAATCGTAGTCGGCTTGGTAGTTTATCTTCGTCTCCGCACCAGTCGCAGTGAACTCCGGATCGTGTGTCAACAAGAAACGAGCCTATGTACTCAAGTAATAAGTAGTGTAAAACTGTTAATATAATTTTGGACTTACCATAACTGCAGCACCCGCAATTAAACCTTCGGTCACACATTGAGCGTTGCAGCGCTGCCCCCTAGCCTTCTGGCCCTTCGTCTTCCCAGAAAGTATCTTCTTTCCGTAGATTTCAACCTGAATAATCTGGCATGATGTTGTCGGTACACCAGTCTCTAAACATAATTAAATGTGTACTTACTTTGACTAGTACAGGGTTCTTGAGGAATTCGTCGGCCACCATAGCATCCGGTCTCGCAAACAGAACAGGTGCGAGCCGAATGTACTCGCCCTCGCCATTCTTCTTCAGCAAACAAAGAAGGTCGTGATCGTCTCGCTTTCTGGCATCTGTCTGAGACGAAAACAGAGTGGGGTCGAGCTTGAGTGATGAGAAAACGAGACTTGCACAGCTCTTGATGGCATGCACAATATTGGACCGCTCGGCACTGACTGCAGCGCGAAACTGAAAAGATGTATCATGTAAGTAGTTTGTAAGACAGACAAAGGTGAAGAACGAACCAGAGAATCAAACGACGAATACTTCTCCATAGACTTATGCAAGTCCTTGGACACACACTGATATAATTCCGCCATGGCACCATTGAGCTTTGCCTCAGGAGATGCCCAACGCGTAGGATTACGTGGGTCATTGTCAGGCTGTGGGGTTGTTGGGAAGACACCAGGGATGACCCAGAAATGGTAGAATAGCGTGTACTTCTTCCCTTCAGCAGTGATTTTGGTGTCGAGCGCTGATGTCTTCTTGAGCGCACGGTTACAGCTGCGGGCAGGCACAGTAGCTGAGAGCGTGAGATAGTCCTTCTTGAGAGCCTTGAACTCAACTCGTAGTGAGTTGTATGCTTGCTGCGCTGTTTCGAGTGCCTAGATACATCAAAATTACAATAGTACTAGTAGTAGGATAACCAAATGATTGTACTTGCCTTACGAACCTCGTGCATGGGTGCTTCCGGTTGAGGAACAGAGATGATTGTCCTAAATGTTTCGAGCTCATTGTCGCTTGAGTCTTCACCGTCTGATGCCTCAGTGCCACTGACAGCATCAATATCGGCCTCAAAGTTCTCGCCGGCGTCAGAATCATCATCAAGAGTCTGGGGCATCTCTGAAACTACAACTGTGATGAGCTGAGGATCGTCGATGGTACGGAAACAGTCGGAAACAAACCTGCGGCGTGCTCCAAGGTTATAAGCAGAATGCTTATCTCGGTTATTGCTGTGGCGCTGCTGCGTGACGTCTATTGGCATGATGCGGCTCTGTCAATATTACATATTAACATTGAAGGTTTGGGATGTAGCGAGGGTGCTAAGATCCTCACCTGAGCCTCGAGGCAATATGCACATAGGGTAATTCTGGGCACGCAAAGAGGTGCGTGACGAAGCGGGCACATAACCAGAAAGCCTGCTCGTGACCGTAGAATGGATCTGATCATCTTGTTGTGGGCTGAGTAGACTGAGGTTTAGGTGGCGCCTAAGTATGTTTAGATATATGCAAATATGACGAGCACCTACTAAAGACTGACCAAGGGTGCGGGATGATAGCCCATTCTGAAATGGGGCACACTCTGAGCATTGCGAAATGGGGAGGGATGGGCAGGTAGTATGGGACCATGTACAGCAGCCATAGTGAGCAGAACGGGCGGGATGATGGTGTCGCGAAGGATGATGGTGTCGCGAAGGATGATGGTGTCGCGAAGGATGATCTGAAGTGTCAAACATTTGGGCGCACTCTGAGCATTGCGAAATGGGGAGGGATGGGCAGGTAGTATGGGACCATGTACAGCAGCCATAGTGAGCAGAACGGGCGGGATGATGGTGTCGCGAGGGGTGGTCTGAAGTGTCAAATGTTTGGGAGTGTAGCAACAGCAGCGGTGGTGGTGGTGGGTGTGGTTGCTGGTGAGACGGGAGAAGGAGAGGGAGGAGGGGCAACAGTAGCTGCAAGTGTGCAGAATGTTGCTGCTGCTGCTGCTGTGGTGGTTGCTGGTTGCGGTTGCTGGTGAGACTGGAGGAGACAGAGGGAGGAGGGTAACAATAGCTGCGACCATGAACAATGTTGTTGCCGCTGTTGACCAGTAAACGAAGTCAGTATAGTAGAGACAAAATTCAAGTGATACTTACATGCTTCAACGTGCCCACAACTTCATACGGAGGTACATGTCACTATCAACATGCTCGACAACCAGATATTCATCATGGTGTTCAGGATCGGGGAACAAAAGGGCTCCTCGAATGAAGGACTTGAGCGGAATGATAATCGAGTCAACTCTGGGAACAGATTTGACTCGAATAAGCCTCAGGTCTCGATCAATCCTACGAGCACCGCCAACGATGCCAGCAGTATAAGGCTGAACAAGCGCGAATTGAAAAGCGCCGATGTCTGGAATATCACATTTAAACATCAGTATGAGCCGAACAAAGATGGTCCTGTCTGCAGTGAGCTGGATGAGGGCACAGTCGAAGCGTGACTGTCCATGGAATGACTGATTGCAGCGGAGGTGGTCTGTTGACAGCCTCCAGTCAACAGTATTCTCGTAATTAACCTTGAGGTAGCGATGCTCGTGGATCTGAATGATATACCATAAGTTAGTGTGATGAATTTAAAGAAAAATCAACCAACATACCAAGAAATCAGCCGGTATGGTCACCCATCTCGTCAACTGGTACCCATAACTTGGCAGCGACGTGTTGATGAAATCAGAGAATTTCTTGCGGAAGCCTTGAAATGCGCGATCATGAACACCCAGCCTCGTCTCAATATCCTGGATAGTAGAGCAACTTTGAGGAGAGCCGAGCTTGATGTGTCCATTGAAGGCAGTGTGGCTGATGTCATCACCTGAGTCGTCCATGGCATCACCCAAGGCCTGCAGGCGACAATGTTCATCAAGTGCATCCACACGTCCTCGCAAAAGCAAGGACGCACATTTGTGGTGATCAACTCGAAGGATCTAATACAAGTGTATATTAGCATATCAGCATGATAAACGAATGAATGTGCGTACCTGTTTAGCGACATCTTTCCCATTTGAGCGGAGAACATAGGCTGCTTTCAAGGGGCCATGGAGCTTCTCATTAGGGCGTGTACTGTAATTACGCGCTGCGCCTTTCCGTGTGATATCCCGCCGAGCGTGAGTCCAAAGATGTGTCTTGGGGAAATTCCAGTCTGTCTTGAGATCTTCAACAGCGGAAGTCATGGCACATTCTACATAGTCCTGAGATCTAGTCAGTAAGGTTGATTCAATGAAAGGAGAAATGACTACCTTGAGAGCAGCATCAAAAACCAGGAATTCGGCATCTAGCATTGCAAGCGTCTGCTCTGTATGCACGTCAAGTCCGATCAAGCTGTCCAGCTGCAGGTAGCTGCAAATGACACGAAGAATGCGAAAGCCTTCCGGACTAGCTCTGCGCGTCAAAACTGGGAGCGCTGCGTAGAACGCTTGCTTTACAATAGTTAGCCAAGCATATACCTATCTGACTTGTTTGAACTTACCATGACCAAGTCGCGCTTTTTGTTGCCATCCGTAAATGCGACATGGATGACGGTCGTGAAATGATTGA
Source organism: Suillus luteus UH-Slu-Lm8-n1 (assembly GCA_000827255.1). Taxonomy (NCBI): domain Eukaryota; kingdom Fungi; phylum Basidiomycota; class Agaricomycetes; order Boletales; family Suillaceae; genus Suillus; species Suillus luteus. The sequence goes on from KN835219.1 coordinate 4,162, forward strand.
GATCACGCCACCGAGGGAATTCCTCGACACTGAAAGTAGGTTTAGAGTGACGTCAATACAATACTGACAGAAATAATGTACGATTTCTCAACTGCCGCTTGGGCTTCTCGTCCAACATCATCGAGGATAGTCTTTAACTCTCCCAACAAATGATACCCTCCCATACCGCTATGCACTGTGTGCAGCCTGTCAACACTCATTGCATCATGAGGGTCAGAGTGCTCAACAATCCAGAGGACGTTCTGAATGTAATGTATCAGTAGAATAGAATAGTAGAATTGAAACACATGACTTACAGCTACCGCGCGTAATCCTAGCGCTTTCAAAAGCGCCTCGCCTTGAGATTTGCTCTGTCGGTAAACATCGAGTGCAGCCTGTGCGTCTCTTGCGGACCTGATGGCGTGAGTCTTGGACAAATCGGAAAGTTCTTCGCGTGGTACGAGGCATACAGGGCACGGGCACTTGCACTGTGCACCGCGAATGAGAGACATCATGCACCTATTAATAATTGAAGGCTATGTGAGTCTAGTAGACATCAATAGCAGCGCACTCACTGTTCTTCGTAGTCTGCAGATAGTATTAGTATCACAGGGAATAACCAGCGCAATTTTTGTCGTAGCACATGTACGAATATCCGGTCTTTGAATATTTATCGAGGTTGATGAAAAGCTTGATGAACGCTTTGTGCCATACAATGCGCTTGAAGTTGATGTAACCTGGCTTCCCCTGCTCAGACGCTTCTTCGTCAATCTGCAATGTTAATAGTGTTATTGAATGGTATCACTGACGAGCGCTGACTCACGATTGGTAGCCAACCGACAACCCGACCACCGCCAATACCCTCGCCATTTCGAATGTTGACAGGTAAATTTGCGCAGCGAGCCATCACCGGATATCCTTTCATGGTGCCATGCGAAGACAACTTGGTCTTGTCTGCATATAGTATAAAGCAAAAGGGAGCAGCACCGTCAAGATTTGGTGGGAGACGAGACTGGATTACATAGACACAGTTGCTGCACATTAATATGTAAACACAAATATCAAACATAATAATAACATACTTGGATATCCCACCACCGATCACCAGTCCACGGTTCATTGAAAAAGCGCTCAAAGTCCGTGCCATTATGTTTGTAGACACGCTGCGCGTCCCAAACAAAATGGGGTGCGAGTAGTGGGTTATCCAAAAGGTCGAGCGCCCAGTCCCATAGCGGCCTCGCGTGTACCTCGAAAACCCGTTGCTCCTTCTTGTATGGTACAACAATTTCATGTTTGATAAACTATACGACAACCTAAGCAGTCAGACAAGTGTCACACGATTCAGGAATTAAGAAAAGCGCATACCGGTGTCAGCTCAGCCGCAGCATGATCCAATGCTGTGCGAAGGTCGGCTTCGTTTTTCAGGGTTACCTGAGTGTCGCCCTGCGCAATGCGAGCGATAAGGCTCAGTAGCCTGTCAACCTGACCCTTGTTGAGAGCAGCATCGAGCGCGATTTCGGAAAACTCGAAATCTCCATGCGATCGGAATGGGCGCCAAGGTGTTTCATCAACAGGAGGAGCCTGTGTCTCTGGTGTGACGCCGAAGTCCTCGAACCTTTGATAGAGCGGTTCACGGCCGCTTCGAGGGTGGAATTCAATTTTGAAGTCTTGAGGGCGTTCGATATTCACTGCGGGCTGGTGTGGGATGTTGGGACCAGGGTTACTGCCAGTGGCCATGCTAACATCGGATAATACTACATAATAATCATTTATTTGAAAACAAACGAAGAGAGAAGCACGCACCTGGGCTCCTAACACCCTCATTTCCAAAATCAAAGTCGTTCGGACCAGTAAAAGAAGCTGAAAAGTATTACAAGAGTCAGAGTGAACAAATCGAGTTGAGATGACAACATACCTTGTATTTGCGGTTCTGGATTTGCAGAGTCATCTGCATTGACGTGCGATGGGCCAGCCGCTGGTTCCATGGCTATCGTTTGTCGAGATTTTTTGCGGCGTGCTATTGCAGGCTGATCAAAAAACATGTCTCAAATGAACAGGCCATTAGACGCACCTTTTTGTTGATCCCGCTCATATTCTTGATTGAATGCCTCTTTGGCCCCAGCATCACGCTGCTTGCACACTGATTCGTGCCGCTTGAAGCCTTGGGCTTTGTACATATTGCCGCAATGCGGGCACTGAGACCCACTAGTCAGCATTTTCTCGGTGTAATTGTACTTACCTCTGCTCGAGCGATTCGGGGCCATGACGATTAGGCAATATATAAAACAATTTGTACACGTTGATGTACAGGAAAGAACGAAGGACAAAAGGGACGAGATAGAAGGGCGATAGAACGTGAGGCGTCTGACAAGACCACGTGATAAGATTCGTCACAAGGCTGACGAACGAATTAACAGGGCCTTACATTTTCTCCGCCATCCTTGAAAGGCAGTTTCAAGGCACCTTGTGATGCATGTGACCAGCCTCGTAAGCCGGCGCCATTATAATGGTAGTTTACTTTTTTCCGACAACTTTCCAGTGTCCGACTGTCAGTATCAAGACCAAATGTTCTGTCGTGGTTTTTGTACAACAGATCGTTGGTGCAGTTTATTCAAAATCTCTCACTGGACAAGTCAACGATTTCCCAGTAGCTAAACGGAAACATTTGCTACTAGTATCAATGTATCATATATCAAGCCTCAAATGCTCATACATGAGATTTCTTACAAGTTACCCGTCTGTTCCAGATGATCACAATACAATGCATACAGGGAGCTCACGCTCTCTCCAGCCACCCTTTCAAAGAGTTTTACACTGTACGTCGAATCCTTCATGTATCCATTAAGTCTTCGGATAGTCCCCTCGCCACAGCGCTTCTCGATCCAGTCGAGAAAGTACGCCGTAGCATCGTACCCTGCGTCCCACTTTTCCGCAGCTCTAGGTCTCCAGTGCGGTGGTGCAAAACCAGCATGCAGCCTTACGAAATCTACCAGTAGTTCGAAAGACAAAATTCAAAGGATGATGTCAAAACGTGCACACCTGCGATACCCTCGATAAGACCACCTGGACATGTCTCTTTTGCATTGTACTGATAACAATGCACGACCTCGTGGACCAGAACGCCTAAGATTTCATCTCGTGCGCGAGCCTCTGATGACTTGATCCAATCGAGGGAGAAATTGATCTCTTTCGTATCATGGGTGCCACAAGTGTACGCCACGCCATCGAACGGTCTGAGAACGAGTGTAATGGTCTTGACGCTGGGAATGCAGAGATTCGCAACGTGTTCACAGTGAATTGAGAACACCTAGTACTCACTGCGTCGGGGCCGTGAGTGGGGTATACAGCCAGGTATAAGATGCTTCGACTGCGAGCTTGAGCGCTTCCTTGGGCTTGACGCAATCAAAGAAGATCGATGCCCCAGGATGTGATAAGTCTTCGACCCTCAACACGAAATTAGGGATCACCCATGGCGGTGGCGGAAGATTATGGGGAGGCATGGTTAAATAGTTTATCACAAGCAGACGAGCACATGATGGTGCCAGATTTGAACAGCTTCCTTTATAGGGCCAGGCTGTGAGAGGAGTCGACAGGAAATGAAAGTACCAACAATCCATCCATCGTCACGTTGAACAATAAATATTAAAAATAGAGTTGGAAATTGGACATATGGTGTTATTGAATAGAGTTGGAACTTGGAATGTTAAATAAAGGAGTGCCGAAAGTTTACGCGTAGTACTGGTAACTTGCACTCAAACAAAAGCTACTTCAAATACTCGAAACCATGCGGGGTCAATACATATGGTAACAATATGGTCGTGTCAAAACACTCGAGCTGGATTGAACGATAAAAATGACAACGTGGTCAATGGAAATCATAAAAGTACAATTTATATAAGTAAAGCAAACATAGCGAGAATCAGAGTAACATGATTGTCAGAGCGGGGCATGTTAAGTCAGAATCAAAGCATGCAGAACGTTCCGGATTCCCAGTCATCTCGTACAGTCCAAGCCCCGCTCCACGAATAAGCTGCAGGACAAGACATCACGCCGTGGGATGTACGGATGACATGTCAGACATCGTAATATGCACGAGAGCCCCAGAGCTGTATGCATGTCGGTTCATCCGCCAGAGATGGAGGTGCAAACGTGTGGCGAGGATTGCAAGGATTGCGAACTGGAGACTGTAGGCGGGCGTACGTTTCGGGTATTGTTAGTAAGAATACGCAGCAGGATGTGGAGGTGCATACTGATGCAACATGTTGCCGTAGGCGTACTAAGACGCGAAACACCAGCGGCTCGCTCTGGAAAGGAATTTTGGGAGATCCACACACCTGGAGGAACAGCGATGCCAAGATGTTCGTTACCGAGATCACTTCAAGACAGAGATTGATTACAGATGAGTGCGAGAGATGGTGCGTACGAGTGTTAACTCACGAAGACCGCATGTATAATAGGAAATGTTATGATTAACCAGGACAACAAACAGACGGCTTGGGTGTTTCCGCCAGGTCTGTACGGCGCGTATGAGTGTGAGCATCATGAGTCCTGGGGAGAAAGTCTATCAACACGTGTTTGTAAATATATATGCTCCTGGTTACCCACCCAGTTGGAATATGGAAAGGAGAATAAATGGTATAAAAAACGGGATATTGGTCGAGGTCTGGTAGCACGCTGTGATCCCCGGGATCGCGCTCGTTAAATCTGCAAAAGCGGACAGAACGTTTCAGTGGCGTGGAGTACCAGGGACAAGTGAGGGCGAGTACATGCTGAGGGGACGGTGCCGGCGAAGGTCACCCCGATGGAAGCTACTGAAAAAGTCTGGCCGATGCGTCTATCACTAGGTTTGGTATAGCGAGTGGGTTGGAAACTCACGAAAAAGGTGGACAGCATGACTGCGAGCACGATCCTATTGCTGTTCCAGAGCGCATATGTTCTGAGGATGAAAAAACCTGTGTGAATCAGATTAGAAACATGCTGATTTAATAGGGAAATGAAATACATTCGGAGAACATAGCTGATACTATATCAAGACCTGTGTAAAGAAAGTGGTAGCCCTCGGCAAGGACGTGCATACATGAATGTACCATGCACGTACCTGCGCCAATATTGCTGGATACCCTGCATGTCTGACAAAGCCATGCAGTAAGTCATTCGTCCTCATTAACCCACCACCACATCACATACACCAAGGTTCTCATTCGAGATAAAGCTCGCTGGAGAACAAGTGTAAGTGTTTAATCCATCATTTAAACAACGTGTGCTGGAGTGGAACGCACCATATAGATTCGAGATGAGAATAAAAAAGAAGAGGTATCGTGTAACAATGTACATGACTTTTACCTTGTTCCAATGCGATTGAAGCAAAAACGTCCACTTTTCACAGCATAATGTGAGTATAAAACCGAGGTGTTTTACGGGACAAATGTATTACCTCTTCATGAAGTGAACATACATAATCATAGGTCTGGATAAGCGAGTTCAACAGCGGACGTGAATGGAATAGGACAAGCCTACCCAGAATGTGGCTGTCGACACTGAACTGTGTTAGACAAAGAATAAGAGATTCAGGCAGTACGCACCATATATATACTGATGACACATGATTGTCAATATTTATTCGCTCTCATATGGACAAGGAGACACACCGTAGCGACCTGCAAGCTCCTCGCTGCTGCGATATCGTCAGACGAGTACTCCATCTAGAGGTCAAGAAATGTGATTCAGGCGCACTCATCATGCGCCTTCTTATCTCTTATGAATGAGCTGTGAACCCATAAAGGTGGGCAGCGTAGAGATTTGATCAAATTGGTAGATTCTGAAACACGTGCACGCTCATTGTGACTGCCCTCGTATACTCAACCAATATTCGTACTTACTCAATCATCTTTCGGTGTCTCGTTTTGAGGTACTTGTTGTCTTGTAGGGAAGCTAAACCTCTTGGAAACGGACAGAGCGATCATAGCGGGCCCCGGGAACGCCCGCTTTGAACAGCATCCACGGCGATGATCAATGATGCACCAAGACTAAGGCGTATCAGAAAAAATTACATTACCAACTTTCAGTGGAGTGAGCCTCACAGGCATGATCATAAGTCTGGAAAGAATTTGATGGCGACTGAAATAGATTGGTACAAGTCCACCAACTTGAAATTGGAGCAAATTGACGCTGAGCGGCTGTGTTGAAACAAGGATTGGAACATTCATGAAGTATTATCTTGATAGCGGCCCTATCGTGGTACCAACAAGAACGCGACACACCGCAAAAGACTGTGTATCTGATGTCCGGTGGCTGCATTCACTGGTAGACGTGTCCAAGTCTCGCACGAGAAGAGTGCTCATTATGTACTTGATCTATCAAGGTGGATATTGCGGATACCATTCCGAAGAGTCGCAGGGCTTGCTAGCCCGACATCTCGGAGGGTTGTAAAGTGTTGCTCTGCAGCCTGAGGTTGATAGTAAGTTCAAAGAGGAACACGTGCACGTCATTATTGTTTGTTTGGCAGCTTCAAGTTACAATGATCAAATGGCAGCACCCTCGCAACAACCTCGCAATGACCATATCTTACTTCACTTCAATTGCCATTCACAATGATTCATGAGGAATGGAAACCCATCGAAGGATTCGACCAAACTCACCCGCGCATCTAACCAAGCAACAGCTCGTGAAATTTCAGCACGTAGCTTAGTACGAGGATCACTTAGCTCCTCTTAGCTCATGTCGCGTGGATTCCGGCAGCCGTAGCTCTGTTCCCCCGAATGTCTATCATGAACGTGCCGCAAATATCGAGTTAGATTCTCATACTTGCCATCCAGTCTATGCTCTTTACCTTCATTCTGGTGGTCGCACATGTGGCTCAGGTTGCTCTATCTGGTGTGCAAGTGATACCCAATCGGAATCTCAGGATACACAACAGGTTGCAAGCCGCATGCATCCACTTTCGGGACCTGCGATAACTGTGGCGTCTGTTGGCAAATACGCACAAGCATATTTCGATGCTGCCGACAGTTTCCAGGACAAATATCTCAAACCCCTCGGAATATTCGCTTTCATCGGAGAGATCGCGAAGGTATGGACCCTCCCATGAATCAGAGCCGAATTGATCTATTTCATCACACGCAACCACGGGACCATCCCGAATTCAAAGGTGTCTCGTTGACTGCAAATTGCAATGGACCTACAGAAGTTCATTCAAGTCTTTGGCGGCATTATGCGACACAGCGCACTGCATATGTATGTATCAGCACTCCCATTCTCGCCGAACGGCATTCGCATCGTCGCTGGTTCTTGGGATAATACTGTTCGGCTGTAGGATGCAGGGGCGGGGCAGCTAGTCGATAAGCCCTTGCGGGGGCACACTTTAGGTGTTCCCTCGTTCTCGTTCTCGTTCTCGTTGGACGGCACTCGCATAGTCACTGGTTCTTGTGAAGTGCTCGGAATGATATGTACAAGACCCTGGGGATGAAAGAGTGTAATGTAATGTCAATTATATGTCATGTTTTGAAGTTCTGGACTCCATTGATCTTGGTTTCTGACGGGAAGGGGTATAGTCCTAGAGGTCCGACAGAGCTTGAGGCACAGCGATTCAAATCTGATGGTGTCCTGTCTAGATGTCAACGAGCGAAGGGCGCCTGGGCAAAGTGCGACTCGACACTTCCCGTAACCGTTCAACACAGTCGAGGCCTGATCAGCGCTTTTAAAACGCCATTAATAATGGTCCCGATCGAGTGGACAAGCAGACATGAGTCATTAAAAAACATTTTTTTTGGAGTGGTTCGATGGTATTGTTGTACTTGCTGAATCTGATGTACAACATCAAGCACAGGAGGACTGAATCATGCATGAGTCCGAAAACCCTCTTGCAAGAGACAAGACGACTGACCCAGTTCATAGAGTAACAAAGCAGCGTACTCCAAAACGTTGTTCCTCCCGCCCGAGAAAAGACAGTTGCCCAGATCCGCTGTCCACCTACCATGAGCATAATCATCACAAAAATCAAAGACCACATCACAAACGTATATTAATCGGGGGTCGTATTCTTGGAATTAAAAACCAAGGGAGTGTCCGATATGATGTAAGGGACCACGAAACAAATCTAGTAGTGGTTCAGCATCAATCCTCTGTGAAAGGTGAACGAAAGACTTACGACGGGAAAAACTAAAAGGAATGTTAGTAGACGCTTACTATTCCACGAAGCGTAAATCCTCGTTATTAGCAAGCCTAGAGGGAAAATGTCAATATCGGGTGTTCATTTAAGACATGACATGCCTTCTGCGGTCAGGACACAGATGATGTGCATCACTACGTAAGGGGCGGGTGAAACGAGTAATGTACCGTATGATGTGCACGCTAACCGTTTGACGCTTGTCCAAATCTAACACACTACACGATCGCTATGAACATTGTGGTGTTGAAGGAGTGTAATCACTCACACTTTCGCCAGGATAGTATTGTGTTCGAAGCGCACCCACCCATCAACCATGAAGAATTGCAAAAGGCGAGTTAGAAACACGTGCAGCTCATCCACGAATGTCATTCCAATGCCGAAAATGGCAAGTATCGTGATACAGTGAATATACATCGCACAAACGTCCATTTGCGGTGCCAGACCCACTGTGACTTTGGGACAGTCATTATATCCCAAGTTCAAGTCAACGAATGCACTCACCAAAACAGCAAACGTTCCGACTGGGTATTATTGTCAGCCACGGTATTCATGCAAGCATCAGATAAGAACCGTACCGTTGAAGTACTGGGCGGATTAAGAGTCAATCAGAGTTGTTTAGAGTTGAAATGTTGCGCACCTTAGATGCCTGAAGGCCAGCGTCGACATACAAAGCAATAGGGTGATCCATCGAGTTTGTTGAAAGTAGATCAATGCTTCTCATTGTACGCTACACGTACTAAGTCCACCATAAGCACCAAAAACTGACGGCTGTGTTACAATGTTTACACATCAGTTTCATGCCAATATACGCCAAGCGTTGCAACATGGATTAACGTCGAAGCTGGACAGGCTCACTAGAGCGATCAAAGGGCGACGTGAAATAATCTGAAGGCTGTAGGATTTGGATCAACGAATATCATTCATGATGCGCTACTATGAGACCATCATGTATCGTCTTCTTGCGAGGCGAACCCCCAGTTGACAAGGGGGGACTCGTCGGACCGAAATCGGTATAGCTTTTTTTCGAATATCATTGTTTTGTTGGTCCAATGATTGGAAGCGTCCTTAGAAAGCTTGGCACAGTGGCACCACGTGGCATCAGAGAACTGATGACACCTGAGATCTGAGGGAAAAGTTCTGTAAAGAGATGCGTATCACCGACAAAAGTGACAAAATTGCAATAATGAGCAGACATGGGAATTTGCTGATTCTATCTCGATACCAACCTGCTACCCACGTTGTAGTATGTGCATCGACTCGGCGAGGTGAAATTCGAGGCATTTATATGACCGTCTCTGCCAGCCTAAAGTTGCTGGGGTGCGGTTCAGGACCGGTTCGAGGTACAACTGCCCGGACCCGGACCCAAACCTGTTCTTGATATCTTAAGACTGTCAAACCCGAACATTAGCCAATGGTTCGGTCGATTGACTTATCAAACTAAAAGTCATGATGAGATTCCAAGTCGAGTGCAAGCTTTTCACAGAAGCTGACACGTACCAATTTTTCCATAACAGCGAGACCTTGTTGTTGGTCGTCTTCGGTCCACGCAACATTGAAATACTCATCCTTGAGATCTTGAGACAGGGGTCGAGATCTAAGACAAAATTTGTCGAAGCACAGCGGCCATATTGGGTGTTGAAAATTGAAAGCGATAAACTTATGTAATGACCGTCCCGGGAGCCATCTGGAGATCTTCGTCTGCCCGTAGTATGGGAAGCTCTTAGCTCTCACCATAATCATCAATGCAGTGTGAGCATAAGTATGTACTTCATATGCATAGTGCAGATCATCACTATTACTACCAGGGCCAATTATTCGTGAAGCATTCATCACACCGTGACGAGGGACTTCTCAACCGCTGAAAAGCTACTCATGCAAGAGATCGAAGCCGACGCCAGCAACCACATCTCCTTTCTAACTTGATCATTGCTCGCCTATTCAACTTGATAGCCCGCAAACTGGACTAGGACAGCGAAGATGCAGTCAAGGTGACAGTCGCCTATCATGCCCCATTATAATATGCCAATTATTACCCCAACATAGTCCTTCAACTAATAGACTTCGCTGATAGGACATATCGATTGAAGGCAATATCGCTGTGTGCGGAAAACTGCATGTCTGTGATGCCAGGACGGCCTTTGACCTCGCGTTCACGTTCGCGAACGGAAATTCGAAGATTACTCTTCTTATTGTCTTGATCAAGGCAAGTTAAATTTGGCTTGCAACCTCTACGTTTCGTTATAGGTCATCGTTGCATTATTCACTGTAAATGTACACAGGATCAATTCATTAAATTCCGACGCCAGAAGATCTTTGATTGAGGGTCACTGCATCCCATGCTAATCCTTCCCATAGATCACATGTCAGACAGAGAAATACAAACGAGGGAGTCCATGTTTTGTGTCTGCTGGTCTATCTGCCAGAGATGCAGGTGCATGCGCAAGGCAAGGATCTGTAGGAAGACAAATTGGAAACTGTATGTTACCAAGTGTGTGTTGGGGCGGGTGTTATTGGTAGGAATGCACAGACGAATTTGGAAATGCGTACTCTTGGAATATGGCATGGTACTGGTACTGAGTGTGCGGAATATTAATGCCTTGGTCATACAGTGCTTGAGTAGATCACGCACTGGAAAATACCGCGACGCAAGGACGTTCACCGCCGATAAAACTTCCGAAACAAAATCATCGCTTATGAGCACGGAAAAATGCGTGAAAATATATGCATGTTTCGACTCACACAAACCGCATAGATAGTATAGAAGGTTGTTCTTCACCAGGACGACGTACAGACGGCCGTTAGCCATCCGCCAGCCCTGTATAGCACGCGTGAGCGTGAGAGACATGAGACCTAGAAAACTCTGATCAGGTATCTGTGCTCATCTATGTTCCAATCGACAAACCCAGTTCAAATATAAACAAGAGAATAAATGGTACGAACAGGTCGGCGCTGTTACGACAACCTGTGATGCCTGGGATTGCGCTGGTTTCATCTGTGAAAGTGGACAGAGAATGTGAATGGGGCACCAATCAATAGGCGAGAGCCCGTACAAGATGCAATGTCGATAGCGGCAAAGGAAGTGCCGACGCGTGCTATGACGATAACCTGACTGATCCATCTACAATGGCCTTGAGGTGCGATAAGAGCATTGAACTCACAAGGGAACAAGTTAATATGGAAACGAGCACGAATCGATTATGTTTCCAGAGTGCACACGTTCGGAGGACGAAGAAGCCTGAATGAATAGGATCAGAGGCGTGGGTGAGCATATTGAAGAGAAGACATACATTCAGAGCAACCGCCTGATATCTCGCCGAAAACTGTGAGAGGAAACGGAACTCTCAGTGAGGATGTGCGAACATGATTGTACTGTCCACATACCTGAGAAAACAGTAGTCAAGGTCTTGCATTTCTGGCAATGTCACATGGTTATCAGTCAGTAAATCTACCGCGAGTTCATGAACATACTTCAGGGTTCTCGTTCGGAATGAAGTTCACTGAAGTATGGCAAGTCAATTTATCACCGGAACAATTTGTGCTGAAGCCGAACGTACTATATAGATGCCCGATCAAAAGGAGAAAAGGCAAAATTCGGGTAACGATGTAGAGACCTTTCACCCGGGTCCAGCGCGATCGAAGCAGGAATGTCCACTTTGAACAGTACATGCCAATGATCAATATGAAAATGAGGAATATGGTGGAATATTACCTCTTCTTGAAGTGAACAAACATAATTATAGGTCTGTGAGCAAGTTTAATAGCGAACGGCTAGACATCAAGACAAGCCCACCCAGAATGTAGCCATCGACGCTGAGTTGTGTCAGGACAAGAAAGAGCGATCCGAACATATACGCACTGTATACATACTGTTAACCATCTATCATTAATATTGTCTCTTCGAAGTATCGAAAAGAAAGAGACGCACTGTATAAGTCTGCAAACTCATCGCTGCTGCGATATCGTCAGATGAGTACATTTCCATTCGATCGAGAAGCAGAAAATGGGACTTGCGCGCAAGGGACACACATATGCACCTGCTTATGTATCTCCAGCTGGGCACCGCTGAGTTTCACTTGGAGGGGAATGAGACTCAGCGTTGAAACAGTATGGCCCCCTGGGAAACGTAATTCACTACAGAATGCTACAGAGCGCTCTGCAGCATTCCGTAGCATAATTTAACTCGCTGATCAGTGGCGTTATGCAATCAATATATAGCAAAAATGAATCGGCCCTTGCAGTGTTGCGAGTCGTTTTGCATCCTTTGGACCTCCTCTTTACTAAATATCAATTGGACTGGGCTAGACCAATCGGAATTTGCACTCACCCCGCCGAAGGCGAGTACGTGAGGATTAGCAAGTGTCGAAGTCAATCGATTCAATGAATGATACTTGGAATCATAACCCGTGTTCAAGTGTAAAAGACTCGTCGCCCTCTTGATCGCTCGAGTTTGGCGTGCTTCAAGTTCTGGGCTCAATCCTGACCTTGATACATTCATCTACCACTGCTAGCAGTGGAGGCTCGGTATCTATCAAAATTAAAATTCATGTGAAGTTCAGATGGACCTCCCGCCCACAACAGAAACTGTGTTATTTTAAGCGCACTGATTCCAGATTTGACGAAGTTCGGCTCTGCTAACCTCATACAGCTCAAACACCATTCTACAAGCGTTTGAACGACGCCGAACGTCACGCCCGACTGCCCGCGGATGAAATGTCGGACAGAGGTATAAACACAAGGGCGCTAGAGCCATGTGCAAGTTGGTCTGTATGCCATAGGTGGAGGTGCATACGCGTGACGAGGATCGCGAGAACAATGAATTGGAAACTGTATATGTGTATGGGTTTAGGGGGTGCTATTAGTGAGTCTGCGCATAGCAGAATAAAAATGCGCACTCTTGGAACATGGCTTGGTATCCGTACTGTGGGCATGGATGATCAATGACTCAGTGATATATGAGTTTGAAGGTTCACGCACTTGAAAGAGCAGCAATGTGAGGACGTTTACCGCAGAGAAAACTTTCGGGGTGAAAATGGTTATCGATGGGCATGGGAAATAGCCTGAAACACGTGTATTATCCTGACTCACACAGACCGCATGCATAGTAGAATATGTTATGCTTCACCAGGACAGCATATATATGACTGTTGGTCGACCGCCAGCTTTGTATAGCGCGTATGAGCGTGAGGGACATGAGACCTGGAGAGTATCAGTCAGCGCGCATCTGCATAGATGTATACTTCCTGGCAACACACCAAACTCAAGCCCAATCAACAGAAGAAACGGTATGAAGAGCTGGATAACGGCTGAGCTCTGGAAGCAGCCTGTGATACCCGGGATCGCGCTGGTCGTCCCTATGAAAGTGCAGCGTAAATGATGGTAGAATACTGAGGAGAAGGTAGGAGCGCGTACACGGTGCAGTGGCAGTAGTGGCGAAGGCAAAGGTTATGGATGATACGACAACAGCCTGACAGATGAACTCACACAAGTTCGAGGTGTAGCGAGGATGGGACTTACAATGAAGGTAGCGATTATGGTGACGAGCACAATTTTATTGTTGTTCCAGAGCGCATATGTTCGAAGGACAAAAAAGCCTGTGGAAATGTGATCAGGATTTTGCGTATTTACGGGGAAAGGAGACATACATTCAGAACAAAAGACTGATATCAGGCTGAAACCTGTGAGAGGGACGGGTAGGGCTCAGCGAAGATGTGCATACGTGTATCCACAATGTACGTACATGAGCAAATATTGTTCAACAACTGGCATTTCTGGAGAAGTCATGCGGTCAGCGTCATGGAAGCCAACGAGCTCACCGCACATTCACTCACATCGGAGTTCTCGTTTGGGATGAAGTTCACTGAAGCGCGACATGTCAATTCATAACAATAACTTTAAGAGCTACACATACTATATAAATGCCCGGATAAGAGGAGAAAAGGCACGTATCGTGCGATGATATAAAGGCCTTTTACCTTGGACCAGCGTGACCGAAGTAGGAACGTCCACTGCAGACAAAAATTATCGTAAAAAAATAACAATGAAGTTGAATGAGCAAATTACCTCCAGATGAAGCGAACAAGCATAATCGTAGATCTGAGCAAGGGAGTTTAACAACAAACGAAACCGCGATCCTTGGGACAATCTCACCCAGAATGTAGCCATCGACGCTGAGCTGTGTTTAGAACATGGAAGGAGTTTAGACAGTGATACGCACTATATAGGTACTGGCGGCACATAGATTATTTATTATTATTAATAACTGTCAATAAGGGAACGTACCGTGTAAACCTGCAAACTCCTTGTCTCTGCGACATTGTTGGTTGAATACTCTGCCTGCATCTGATCGAGAGGTAGAAGATAGGTTTCGCGCGCAAAGATTCACGGCACGCATCTTCTTATCTGTTATAAACGAGCAGGGAAACGAGGGAGCTCCGGGCGCAACACGGGCACTATTGCAGGAAAAAGGTCGAGCGCTAAGTTTCGTCATCGAGAATCGAAGCTCTGCTGCTTGAGTTCTGGCAGTTAAGCGACATCAATCTGAAGGCGAGGCGTACGTATACTGCGGCGTTGTGATAAGAGATTGTGAGATCCTCAATGATTGTACTCCAGGACCTGCTCGCCTTATAGGTTAGCCTGAAGCCCATCACGAAATCACATCGAGAATCAGCAAATAGAATCCGAATCATTGATCGACGCCAACATTAATAATAATCCAATACTAGTCTGTTTGCACATCGTGATGGTGAGTAATGCCGCAAACACTAAAATGAAAAGACGAAATAAAGACAGACTGTAGCAAGGCGAATGCGCAGGCCGTGAAATAACGATGGATGGTCATATTGTCCGATATCCAAGACTATGTAATGGCGGAGATAGTGCAACGTCCGAGAACACAGCAGACCCACAACAAGCAGGCAGACGCGCGAATAAAGCCAGTAGTTGGCCATCATGCTGCATTGATGGACAGCTCGATAGGGCAAGGGGCCGCATTCACTTGCGTGGATTGTGACTGAGTTGACGGCAGCCCGGCAATATCCATCGTAAGAATGAGCTTGAAATTTACGCCTGTCGTTCTTGTGAGCAAACAGAAGCAATCAGGACATGCACACTGACCTGGCCTTGATCCAGTAGCATAAAGCCCAGCATTCTTGCAGGCATTATACCACTCATTCCACGTCGGATCCGTATCATTTGATGCAACATACGAGAAGTTAAGCGGGACCTGGATCTTCGGATATGACTTGGCAGGGAGGGTATCTTTTCCAAAGTAACCCGTGCCGACCTGTAGATTCGTGTTCGGATCCCACACTTGTGCAGAGATGTAGTTGAAGGTAAGAGGGATGATATTGGCGGTGGTATCAACTTGAATATCTGCGTACGCTGGAAATGAGAAATTGGCTGGGTATCGGGAGAATTGAGTTGGGATTGATGCATTGTAGCTCCCAGTGGCGGCAATAAGAGGCGTGGAGCTGTTGAATGAGAGACCAGGTACTCGAGGGATGGTGATTGCGAGGATAGTGCCAATACTACAAAAGCTGTCAAAATCTTTGTGCTCAGGAAAACGAGTGACTTACATGGCGGCCAACCCAAACATGAAGAAGGCAAGGAACTTTTTAGTGAACCACTTTCCGCACATTCCCGTCTCACCGCGATGCCAGGCTTTCCACTTCTCTTGCCGCTTCTCACTTTTGATTTCTCGTCGACCCGACTTAGTCATGTTCTTCATCTCGGCGAGCTGCCATTCCGGACCTAGTGCAGGTACTGTAACTAGCTCGACCGGAGTGTGAGAACTGTCGGCATCACCCTCTGTCTTGGCACCAGGCGGAGGGGGAGGTGGAGGAAGCTGATGATAGCTGCGTATCGGTTAGTTTGGGTAGGACACGTTAAGTTTTCCATGTGCGTACCCTGCATCTTGATGCTGCCCAATGCCGAAGGCGGTGCTGTATCTTGGACCGGCGTTGTTAAAGTCTGCATAAACATCCCAGGTCTGAGCTTCCGGAGCCTCTTCTTCCTCATCACGTCCGCCTTTCAACGGTTCTAGGCGCCCAGCTGCAAAAAAAGATGATGCGTTGTACCCGGCCGATTGTCCACCCGTTAACATTTCATGGCTCGCCCGTGGTTGTCGATCAGCATAGAAGGAAGAAGCATCGTCTCGTGGACGACCAGAGGGAGCATAATCGGGAGATTGTGAATGATTCAGAGCATCGAATGAGCCTCTGCGTCCTCCATAGAATGAAGACACAGTCGATTTCCTGTCGTAGTCCATGGCCAGAGAAGAAATAACGAGGGAAACAAGAAAAGAGTGGCTAGGTGGGAAGCGCCAACAAGAAACATGGTGACCGAAGCCGCACTTGCCATGTCTGGACGTGGATGTTTCATAGGGTTAGGGTTAGTTTGATTTAGAATCATTTACGCTCACACTGCATGCCACTTGTCATATATTCATAAGCGATCTCGATTAGCTTGATTCTAGCACTACAAACCAACAATCTCCGAATCTTTGCTGATCTGAGACACTAGGAGTTCTGCGCGATTCAATTCCTTTGTTTACTACCGTCCATTGTTTTTGTGAGTGCTTTCTTCGATATGAAAGTTTCCCTTGATGACCATTTTTAGCCGACCCAGAGCTTGCCACATCAGACTGGCTTAACTTACCGTGCACCATAATGGAATCGTGGCACATCACAAGTTGTATTTAAGAATACCCCCTACCCTCCTGACCATCTGGAGCAAATAATATGCTCTGGAACAGGTGCATCTTGGTCGCCCTGTGATGGTAGTATCCGCCGGGACTGTTCGCTATTCGTGGTATTACATTAAGACTATTTCATCCTGACGTCGGGCAGTCTAACATATGGCTACACCATCAATGTTCTGACACATACACTCGGCATTCGTGCCACAACGTATGTGGATGGGGTTCTTCGTGTAGTATTATGCTGCTTAGCCTAGGTGACTGGTTCCATGATCGTATAAAGTTCGTACTTCTATGTCTCATACTAGGGCTGACGAGTGCTAATTGACATTTTGGGGCAAATTGTATGCCTCTATAAGGACTGTGTATTACTGGAGGGATTACGATCATGCGTTTTGCGACATATGTGGCTGTTGCCACAGCCGCGAACTTTGTTGTGGCCATAACCATGGACCATGTTGGTTGCGTTCGGTTGCTACTTTGGAATATTTCACCCTTCTTTAACACGCATTCTGACTTTCTGCACAGCAATTAGTCTTGCCGGCTATATGGTCTCCCTCTTCTTGACAGCGCCACGGAAGCTCACCTACTTGGCCATACATCTCACACGGGTAACGCTCTTAGCCATATTCTGCTTTATCTGCTTCTATGCTTGCAGAATTGATGCCACGTCATACATTCATCCCAGCGAGTTATTCTCGTCGCACATACACACACTGGGCATAGTATTCTAGATGGCTGGAACATCTCTGTCTACCGTTGTGTTCTTAGCAGTTAACCTCATGGCCCTTGCAAGGATTGGATGGGGATAATAGGTAGCGTTCGCGTCACCTAACGGCAGCGAATTTGGCTGCCACGCTCCATTTTTCTCCGAGGTGGAACATTGATCTAATATAATCCTAGCGCCTCTGATGATTGGAAAGACGAATGGTCCCACTCTGGAAGAAATAAACAACAAGTTCGGCGATGCTGTTGCTGTGCACTTTCAGGAGAATGAAGTGGATTCTACCGCCTCTGGTGATCGAAAGCAGGATGTTAACTTCTAAGATCCGCTGCATGCGGATTTTTCTTGTTCCTGCTTACAGTCCACTTCTTCGTCCTGTTGGGGTACACGTACCCTCCCTATGTAGGACACTATTTCGGGAAAGTGGACACTTGTGTTCCTTCCTTGCGAGCACCTCGGTGTGGGGCGTGTGCGCCGTTCCTGCCGGCCGTTCCACACTATAAATCATATCGGCGGGACCCGAGTGTCGTGGTTGGCGCTTATGATCGAATTGCCGAAGCAGTCACGTACGACAAGGAGGATGGAAAGTGGAATAAGACAAAGTCAGTGGCATTGATTGGTGAGGCGTGCCTGTGTGTAGACTCCGGCGTGTAGACTCAATCCTTTGTTGGTTTGTTGGATCTTGATTAATATTATTGCTCACTACAGTGGTCCTAGAGTTTAGCACCGCGTGTAGATTACGTATCATCGTTTAGTCCTACTAACACAATGTCGACTTACCGGAGACCACTGCACTCCGTGCACCTTGCAAAGAAAACACTACCGAGATGGCCGCCACTACAGATCGTACTACGTCACTCCCCGATACCACCGACTATAACGGGCCATCCGATGCTGTATCTAACATCTTCTTTCATTCATGGTAGATCAATGACTGGGCT
This sequence comes from Suillus luteus UH-Slu-Lm8-n1, assembly GCA_000827255.1. Lineage (NCBI taxonomy): Eukaryota > Fungi > Basidiomycota > Agaricomycetes > Boletales > Suillaceae > Suillus > Suillus luteus. The sequence continues at coordinate 22,668 of KN835219.1, forward strand.
GCATCGAAATCCGATCATTCGCAAAGTCATTAGTGCGTATGTGTCAGCGTGCTGTGCAAATCAGCAGGTGCGTCTATCTACTGCGCACTTGGCCAGATTGGCGCAGGCAGCATGCAGACTACATTTGGGGATTGGCCCTGAACCAACGTTTTGGGAAGATGCATAGTCAGAATGTTGTGTCCAGGAACGGCTGGTTCAACAAGACTATCTGGACCTACCTTTCATGGAACGCCTTGTTCTGTTTCCGTCAGAGTACACTCGCGACTTCGGCTAGTTTCAAGCTGCATGGGATTACCGCAGCTCCTCATACACAGACGACGTGCCACGATAATATCGGCATACGTACATCAAAATTCTTAGAGCAGGAAAAATTGCCTAACCGTCAAAGCTTGTTGTGCCCCTAAGACTCATCAGCCCGGAGCACGACTTCCCTTTGGCGCCGTGTACCTGTACAGGCTTCTGCTAGCGTGGTTTTCATGATCAGGAATGTAATCGTACACAGCACGTCTCGCTGTCATTAGATACTGCATGGAGGTGCTCTAGATCCTGGAGTTCATTTCCGCAGTGAAATGATCCCTTTCATCCTGAGCAAGCTAACATTGCTGACTGCTGATGTGACTCGGAGGGTCCCACTATCGCAGAACCTGTTTCGGCCTGCTGAATGGAAGATCTCAAATTAACTTGTTCTATTTTGCCCCAGCGCTGCTGGTCATGCCTACCACAATTATTCATTGTCAGGTACTGCTACCTAGCAGAGTGTAATCCACGCGATCGCGAACTCTGTAATCTGAAATGTGCCCTCACCCGGCCCTTAGCTTGGATTCTTGAGGTGCAGCGCCATGTGACCTGGAATTCACCTTCCAGTAACACTACCAAGTGGCCCTGTAAACCCGGCGTCGCGAGTACTCGAGTCCTGTGTAGCCACCCGAACTTTGATTATTCTCCAAGAGCAACAATTCGCGGCTAACCAGTGGGCCACCTCGTACATGTTTCATCGTCCCACGGCGTGTTCAACCCGAGTGTGAATAGGGTCCGAGGCGGACGATACCCATATTACTCGATAAAACAAGGACCCATACTTGACGATGTCCGGAACATCCCGCAGATACATCGGATTATCGTCTCCCCTGTGTGAATGATGCGAGATTTATGCTAGCGAACAGCGTTAACGCGTTTCGTTTACACTTAGTACGTAAAAAAGGGCTGAATCAGATTTGCGCTGAGGCCTCGCGGTGAAGCAAGCGGAGTCCCCAACTCCACCCCCGGAAGACTCGAACAGATTTTATCGCGAACCGGCCGATAGACAAATAGTACATGAGACAGCACCATGAGGCAAAGTAGATGCGAGACTCGATAACGTGTGGTTCGGATGAGCAATGAAGTAGGAATAGACCTCCACAGACTGGCGTGAAAAAATACCCAACGCTGCAATGCATTACGTCGAAAGGAATTCCCAGATCGTCCGACAGAGACGTTAGTCCGGTTATTAGGGTAAGCGGAACATATAGTATGTCGAAGATCAAGAGCAATCCCATAATAGAAAAATCTACGTGACGTTTCCGATGCGGGATCAGCCGGAGAATTTGGGGGTGAGTACGTAGGTGCAGGAACACGCAGCAAGAAGAAGTCCGTGGGGGATGGAACAAAAGACGCGACGTGCGTGCGGTATCGAACTGCGCTCCCAAAACGAACAGACGCATCGTTCCAAAGCACTGAAGTAGGTAGCTGCTGGTCATCTAGTAGAGTCCGACGAGATCCGTGTTCAAACATGATCATCAATAATAATGGACGTAGTCTTGGGGCAAGCGCGATTTCCCCAGTGAGAATCATCAATCTCGGTAATGAGCGAGCGAGAGCTCGCTCAGCCATAGTGGGCGGATCCACAGCATCTCAAAGCTCGTCACAGGCCTGACGTGCTGTGCATCCGCAGCAACTTCTTCGAGCACAATGTCAACCTCTTGAAATGGGCTCATCCACGTGACGGCGCGGCGGCGGGCGGTAATTCCGCGAAAAGCGCACTGGCACACCTTGGAGCGACCGAGGTGGTATTGTAACTGTGTAGGCAGGGGGTATGGTTGATCTTGCCGTGTAAGGAGGAGGAGCCGGTCTCGAAAGGTCGGGCCAAGAACCCGACGTCCCGCTTTGAGTGACGACACGACGAGTGCCTGAGGGAAGAACGTGTTCTAGCGCTAAAGATATATACGTTAGTTCATAAATATACATCACTAAGGAACATAATAACTCACCATGGGGGACGCCTGAAGCGTGGAGTTGGAACAAAAAGTGAAGGATGTAGACAGCGAGTAGAATAGACACTGTGGGATCGACGCATAAACATAGTCAACTTTGATGTCGGCTGTACGGCGGCGACCAGAGATACTTACGGAAACCAGCTACGATACCAATGACAGGCTGCCACTGCGGGTCGCTACTAGTTGACGCCACATTGTTTTCGGTGCGGCGGATGTTGAGCATGACGGGAAAGAGGGGGGCACGAATGGAGGGCATGATCGGTATAGGAATGTGAAGAGTGAGGTGACTGTATATATACACTCTAGTATGTGGTGACCGCACTGAGTTTTAAACTTGCTTGACATTAATATTTGATCCCCTGTAGCTCCACAACGGGCAATCTGCCGGGGTTTCCTCCGGATCCCAGGAATGATCGGGATGGGCGGCAAACGGAAACAGTGCTTCGCGGGAGAAAACCCGACCCAGCGCAAGAAGGCAGCCTGTGTGATGAAAAGCTGCGTAGAGAAGCAGCTGTTACGCTACTATCGAAACGCGAATACGATTTGGTTATTTTGCGAGGCGCCACTAGCCGTTATGATGGCCTCTGATAGTTTTCTCCCACAGAGCAAGTCGCTCGATAAGGGCATCCGTGTTCGCTCTCGAATACAGTAGGTCCGGACCGTCGCCGGTCGCAAGCACAGACCGTTTCCACACTAGCTCATCGACACGGGCTAGGAATTCCATAGAAGACCTGATGTCGTCGAGAATACTGGGGTGTGGACTGACCGGATCATCCGGAAACTTAGAAACTAGGTTTATGATTGAACGAGGGGACAATTGGAGTGATGTGATCAGTCCCTGATGAGGTTGCGGTGTGAGGATTGCAATAAATAAATAAATTAGAAACTCACAGTAAGGATATTCTTTGCCTCATATTCGGAAAGACTCGAGATTTCTTCTAATTGACTGGATTCAAGACCCCGGTGTTGATTGCCGGAAGGCTGAGTAGAAAGTTTTCCTGTTTGTAAGCCATTCGGCGGAGAAAGCCGTTCCGTGACCAAGGTACGGAGGGTTTCATAGCGTTCACGGAGAGAGTCAATCTCGGAGGTGGCGCGTGAGACTGCGTCATTCAGTTGCTCGAATTCAAGCGGCTTAGTCAAATCTTGGACCCTACCCTATCAGACCGCAAAGGGAGAGAATCAGGATCAGGCATGACAATAGACTGTAACCAACGCACCGCGTGTAAAGGTGAAGGTTCCATGAGCGATGCAGTTTCTGTGGATCTCGTCGTGACTTTCTCTGCAGAACTACCCTACTGTTATGAATTTGGGGTTCCGCGTCCGATGCGTGTATAACGTACCCGATGAAGTAGCGGTATTTTATCACGGGGCATAGAATTTATGATCGTAATTTGAGCATTTGACTGGTCCCGAGATGGCAAAAATTGCTCGTCGGATTTAATGCGACCCAACTCGTCTGAGGAGGAAGTGTGTGATGTGCGAGCTGAAGATGAGGAGTGCTGTGTCTGCATGCTCGTACTCTGTATAATTTGATCCGGTGGTGCGGAAGAACTGACTGAGGTTGGGCGTGATCCCTGCAACCTCCGTTCAGAAGATTGGCTTGACGGCGACACGGACCTGGATAGACCGCTTCTGCTAAGTACCTGATGTGTCCATTAGCGGTAAAATCCTGTGGTGTGAGCACACATACATCCTGTATATCACTCCCATGCGGCTGCGCACACAAATTGTGGGTATCTGGAGTATCGGGCAATTTGTTATTGATTCTGTCAGGGCCTAAATTTTGGGTTGCGAACATAAGTCGGATCTTGTCAAAAGCTAGTTTGCCAGATGCGTCCCGTAGTTGGACGGCGTGAGGGCTGCGTGAGGGATGTGAATCGGCTCCCGCAATGTCATGTATATCATCCGATGCGAGTAGATCTATCAGGGCGTCAAAACCACTGTCAGTGGCATCATCCGTTGACTGCGGATTCACTGTGCGATCTGCATCAGCACCCTTCAACTGCAAGTCCGGCATATCCCTTAAAGCGAGAAATGAATGCGATGGAAGGTTGTGCCAGTCAATACTGTCCGGCGAGTGGATGTAGTGGTAGTAGTCACGTTTCAACATCGAGGCAAGATGTAAATTTAGAACAGCTTACTTACATAATATTGTAGGTCCAGACAATGAGCTGCTTCCAAAATGTTGTTCAGTCTCCTTCAAGCTCGACGATTTGAACTGCGCAGCTGTGTCAACTTGCTGTAGATTTTGATATCGCGCTGTCCGATTTTTTCAAATCCAAACACCATTGAAATTTTACACCCGCGGGGCGTGTTCTGTACTGAATCGGAGTACTTGGCCGAGTTTGGTAGTACCGATGTTGAGACCCAGTCCTGGCCCTAGTTGGACCGTCCTACCAGGTAATTATCCTTCAACCGTCAATTTTCTACAGCTCATTTGATGCAAGAGCCTCCAAACACTTCCCCCGCACCAACACCACGATCTGATCCTGCCAGTGATCTCGGCGACGACGAAGAGGATAATATTGATACACCCCCGGGGAAGAGGAAGGCTATCGAGAGCCCTGTTTCTGTTCCGAGGCCTCAGAAGCTTGCACGTTTCAATGATAATGATCAGCGCGAAAAACGTGCTGAGGTGTCAAAGTCTGGTAAACCAACGAATGGCACTACTCCTAGTAGTCTAACGCAACCTCCTAAAAACGCCAAGGTATCCCGTTCTTCTTTTTTATCCCAGCCTGTGCGCCCTGAGAAAGCCAAGGACCGCCGCGCATCAAGTGGACATTCAAGCTCCTCGCTGAGTGATCATATAACAACCATGCTCCAGAAACAGAATGCGCGACTCAAACGTGCAGAGACAGCGCGCAAAACAGCACGCAAAACTACCACATGTCTCAGCACTCTTGTTCGCGCTGTGCAGAAGCCCAGCAGTAAGTTTACCCTCCTCAGATCTGTACTTCGGTGTATTAACTAATATGCGGTGTGACAAGGCAGTTCTGAAGTTTCTTCCGCTGCTACTCGCGTGCGAAGAGGTCAGACGCATGACCCTTCCTGTTTACTTCACAACCTTATTGACTCCACTTAGCTTACGTTAGAGGGTTTCCGCGCGGTCGACCGTCTTCCAAAGATGTCATCGAGCTCACCGACTCTTCGGGTTCTGCGAGACGAAGAAGAACCCACGGTGACGGTCCCATTATTATCTCAAGCTCAGATGCAGACACTCCTCCGAGACAGCCCCAACCTTCACAGACGCCAATATCCCGCAAAGCAGGCCCTAAACGTCCACCACCTCCTACTGCTGAAGTTATCTGCATTTCAGACAGTGATGATGATAACGTCCCTGCTCCCCCGCCAGCGACTGCTGTCCTTCCCAATCAAGTTTCCAGTCCTGCCTTACCTTTACCACCAATAGTCATGGAATCAGAAAATGAAATAATGGTCGATCTCGAAAATCAGGTTCCAGAAGACCCATTCTATGTACCGATGGAACCTGAATCCAACTTTGACGAAGAAATAGCTAGATCAGAACTCCAGCGTCAAACAGAGGAATTGTTCTCGTACATAGATTTGGACCTCCCAGAACCAGACTTCGCTGACCAAATTGCTAGTCCAATTGCGCATGATGACTGTAACGCTGCTCAGGACCCACATGTTCCAGTACCTGACATACTCAGCGATTCCACCCTTCCATCTTCGAAGAAGACAACTGGGTCTTCCTCAAGTGACACTGTTCCGGTCGAGATCGCCCCTCAAAGCATTGTATGCGACCCACTTTCTGATTTAGAGTCTTCATTAGGCTCCAAATTTTCAATTTCTACCCCAGAGGTTCCATTCCAGACGCATGCTACCGTGCCCATCGCAGCTAAACACCCAATCACATGGAATTATACCCCTCCTACCACCAACCCGTTCTTTGCTAGGGCGCTTGCTTCCAATGCAAAGGCGCTGAAAAAACCTCTACCCATAGTTGCTCAGGTACCTAATGAACTGAACGCAACTAGTTTTTTCGCCGCCCCAGCTGCTTCACCAGCTATCAATGTGTCATCCACAGCAAACATTCTTCCCAAGCCATTGGTGGACCAGCAGGCTTCTGACACACCCGCGGCGAGCAGCAATTCATCACCCGGGCCCGTTCACTCGCTACCTCGTGATGGTGATGAGAGCGTTTTGCCACCCCTCGCAGATGAAGTTGCAGCAGACGTCCCCCAACAACTTCCACGAACAGATTCTCGCGATGCTATCAGTGCTGCTTCAACTCGCAGCGACCAGTCTTCCACTCGTGATTCTACTACCATGAAGGTCCCTAATTCTATGTCAGACATACCAGCACCAGTACCAGCACCAGCACCAGCCGCCCTTCCCCCACTCGTCCCCGTCCCACCACGCGTGCAGCGGCCCATTCAGGGGCTCTCGCTTACTGAATTGATTAACAAGAGACGAGAAGAGCATTTCAGGTTGCATCCTTCCGGCGGACGCATCGACCTCACGGACGATGTGTCTTCTTCAAGTGGTAGTAATCAGGTGCCCAGTGTGTCGATGCCTCAAGAATTTGTGCAACCTCCACACATTACATCCAACAATGCCTCTTCATCACCTGCCCTAGTCTCCGCCAAACAGCCAGCGCCGGCTCTCGAGACTCACACACCGAGCATACAAGAAATTCGCGATCTCATGCGTCAGCGCCCATCTAGCAGTAAACTCAGCATCTCTTCAGTAGCAAGCAACCCAAGCGCCTCGCCTGCAGCATCCGCCACCAGCGCCCTCGTTCCCAACACCTCTCCCCCTCGATCCATTACTTCCAATTCAACATCATCCAGCAACCAAAGCGGCTCGATATCCAGCTCGTCCAGGAAAAAACGCTCTATGGGCATGGCAAGCCTTGAAATGTTCATCTCGCCCATCTCAGACAAGTTCCAGCCCACCTCGACGAAGAAGTCGACGCCACTGGCTATGAAGAGAACCTCATGTAATGCGGATGTGTTTATTAGGCGCATTATCACGCCTACGGCGGAGAAATCAGTGCGCAGTCCCTCGTTGTCTCCTTCTGAGGGTCGGAGAACCAGGCGTCTGCAGCCCAGCCTGCAGGGTATTGGCGCCGGTGCCGATGATGTTGCTGTGCAACCTCATGACCTGTCTCATGCACTGCCTGAACCACTTGAGGATCCCGGAATTACGTCGACCATCTCACCGTTTGTTATTCCTGCGGATGAAGAGATGGAAGTCCAGAGCGCCTGCGCGCACGAAGACGTCCCCCTCCTAGATGACGTAATAGACGACATGCCTCCATCGGAAGGCTTGCAAGGTGTCACTGAGAGCATTGGATCGCTAGATTTATATGAACACAGCCGATCCCCCGAAGTAGACATCAATGTCAATCAGGTACGTACAAGTCCTCATGGAATCAACCAGACTGGCAGACATACTTCATTAGGTGGGCGTTTTGCCTACAGATATTATATGTGAAGACGGGTACCTTGAAAGCATTCCGGTATCCGCCGAATTAATGGAAGAGGAGATGTTGGTAGATGACGCTTCGGCTGAGAGCGTGGAGAAAGCTCCGGTTTCTGTTACAGAACTGCGCGATGTTGACGACGAGGATGGTAATGTAGATATGAGAGGAACACGGGCATCAGCTGGTCGCAAGAAGGCAAGGTCTATGTCGATGGTCGTGTCGGCAGATAGCGACGAAGAGTGTCGTTCAGTGCTCATGCAGTTAGAAGCTTCAGATGGAGAGGCAAGTTACCCGTTCATGTTGGGGCGCCTATGTGACCTTTTCTTTTCCTCTGATTGCAGGCAGGAGATGCAGATCATCCGATTTCCATCAACAGTAGCCGGACGGTATCCTCACAGACTTCTTCAAGACAGCTTTCTCGGTCTCCCGCGTCTGCTGGTTTCTTGGGTGTTGCCGGCGTCATAGATGGGGGTAATGCTGCATCTGTAAAATGTCTCGGAGACGGTGTCGAATACTATATGGGCGGATATCCTGTCGTGACGTGGAATTCGTACTCGCAAGCACAGCGACTGCTGCCTCCCAAATACCGCCTTGCAAAGGACCTTCCGCATGAGCTCCAGGACCGCGTCAATGCCCTCCCTCAGTCGTACAGAGATTCGCCCCAGGCAACCGTGCTTTTCGAAGCTATGATCGATGAAGCAATGGATGACGAGCCCGGAGCCCCTCCCATATCAATCATCAACGAGGTGAATGAAGAAGGCGCGCCGCCTTGGGAATTCGTATACACGAACCAGATGTGGTATGGCGAAGACGTTCCGCCCCCAGATATCAAGAATCTGAAGAGCTGCGACTGCGTTGGGCGATGTGATCCCAAGTCGAAGAAGTGTGGTTGTGCGAAGCGGCAGCACCATCATCTAAAGCGATATATCGCCAACAAAACTATACCAGCTGACTGGCATGGCGTACCGTTTATGTATGACAGCAAGGGGACACTGCAGTTTTTCGGGATGCCGATCTTTGAGTGTAATGATTTTTGTGGGTGCGATGAAGATTGTCCAAATCGGGTAGGGATCGTTTGTTTGCGCGTTCTTGTCGGAGTGCTCACTATTGATTTGCAGGTGGTTCAGAGGGGTAGGAGATATGCTATCAATATCAAAAGGACGGAATTTAAAGGATGGGGTGCGCGTTGGTGTCATTGCCTCCCTGCGTCCTTGTTGATTATTTTCAGGTGTCTTCAATGGGCCAAAGAGGATTCCTAAGGGTTCCTTCATTGGCATCTATGCTGGCGAGTTGCTGACTGTGGAGGAATCTGACCGCCGTGGAGCGTGAGTGCCCGGTGTATGTGCGAGACATGGTTTTAACCGTTGGCTAGGCTATACAACAAGTTCGGACGAACTTACCTCTTCGATATCGATTTCCATCATATGGGTGCGGTGGCAACGTACTCTGTGGATGCTTATCATGCTGGCAACGTTCGTTTCCCTGATGCATTGTTTCTTTACTCTCTGACGATGCTTCTTTAGTTCACTCGTTTTCTTGCAAGTAAATTTATCTCAAATCTTTGCACGAGCTTACGCCATTTCTGTAGAACCACAGTTGCGACCCGAATTGTGAAATTCATCCGTGCTACATCAACGAAGCCAATATCGAGAAGCCGTTGTTGACGGTCTTTACCAAGCTAGATGTCGAACCATTTGAGGAGCTATGTTTCTCTTACTTGGGCTGCATCGACGAAGACACGGTATATCATTCATTAGAGGTGCACAATCTAAATAGACTGACCGCCGTTTCAGATATCCAAGGCCAAAAACGCGAAAAAGAACAACGATGCGGTCTATGCGGAGTGTCATTGTGGGAGCGCAAACTGTCTGGGAGTGTTATTTTCGTAAATAGCACCTGTTTTTCACTCGCTGTTTTGAGCAGCTGTCATCCTGTCTCTTTAGCCATGAGATTTACAATTCATATCTGTGCGTTGGGCGATAAGCTCCGCGTATCTGTTCCTTGCCGCATCAACCCATGACGCCTGCAAGGTTACCTCTATCAAAACTTAATTAAGACCTGATAGGCTAGAGACTTGAGGATTCCAAAATGAATTGTCTCGAGTGCCAGCACTGTGTTCCCCTTTTATCTGCCACATTTCATCATGTTCAGTTCCTTGAGATCATGGCCTCGAGAGTCGAGATGAATAACTTAACTTTAGAGCCACGTCCAGATGCCTCACGTGATTTATGTAGGAACGCGCCACAGTGGCCACACACGCGTTTACGCGCCGGGCCACTTAAAAGTATTATCTAGTGTCGCTGCAAAGTCCTCCGCAAGCCAGCAGGAATGTGGAAATTTCTTTGAAGTCTGCCAGTTGTTCATTGGCAACTGTTGCAAAATTGAAAGTGTAGCGGGCAGGTACCAACAGTGGCATTCCGAAGTTATGTAACCTCCCACTCGCGTCGCTCTCACAGCGGCGATTTGAATAATTTTAGCGCTACGTGCACGCGTGTTGTACATCCACATGATCCTTCAGTAAAGCCATTATAAACAGCTGCGATTGACCTGATCGCGTCCTTGACCCGCTCAATACCAATGGCCCCTTCTCGCCACGTTGGCATACTGGCGCTTGTCGCGGGATGCCTCCTGCCTTCTAGTGTCCTGGCTCTCTGGCCCATCCCAAGTACACTCGAGACAGGGATGACAGCCCTCAAGGTCTCCCCCGCCTTTTACTTTGATGTGCAGGTCGAAGGTGCTCCGGCGGATTTATACGAGGCGGTCGCACAAGCACAATACTATCTTGCAAACGACAAACTTGGACGTCTTGTCGTCGGCCGCGGCGCAAATGACACTACCGCTCTTGCTAGCGCGAAGACACTTTCCAAGTTGACGCTGTCTCTCACAAGCTCGGCTACTACAGAGTCTATTTCTTCTGAAGCTGTGAAGCCCCTTGGCACCCGTAGCGAGGAGTACGCGTTGACAATTCCGGCAGACGGTTCGGCTGCTACTTTGACGGCGAACTCGACGTTGGGCCTGTACAGAGGGCTCACTACCTTCAATCAGCTCTTCTACTACTACAATGGCGTAACCTACACTTTGCTTGCCCCAATCGCTATTACAGACACACCTGCATATGTGAGTAGCTATCTTTGATGCCAACTGCCTGAAACCCACAAGCGTAGCCTTTCCGAGGATTGGCACTGGACACCGCGAGGAACTACTACCCCGTCAGCGACATTCTGCGAACTTTGGACGCGATGAGCTGGGTCAAGGCGAGTGCTTTCCTGGCGTGTCATTTTGTGATAGCTCACAAGCTAGACAGATCAACACCTTCCACTGGCATATCACGGACAGTCAGAGTTTTCCGCTTGAAGTTGCGCAGTATCCCGAGCTTGCTATCAACGGTGCATACTCTCCGCAAGAAGTTTACACCGAGAGTGATGTCCAATACATCGTTGCGTATGCTGCTGCAGTATGTTTTTCTCTTCATCGATTCCTTTTGGCCGCTTATGGTCATCTCTCAGAGAGGTATCGATGTGATGATGGTCAGTATTCATTAGTCGACTTCGCAAACGGTGCTCACTGTTCCACCAGGAAATTGACACACCCGGCCACACTTCCATAATTGCAACCACTTACCCTGACTACATTGCGTGCTTTGATGAAACTCCGTGGGCACAATATGCCAACGAGCCCCCCGCTGGCCAGCTTCGTTTCGCACTCCCCGAGGTCGTGAACTTCACTGCTTCATTGCTTGCCGATGTTGCAAAGACCCTGCCTTCGTCCTACTTTAGTACTGGGGGCGATGAACTGAATACGAATTGTTACGCCAAGGACTATCCCACACAGCTCCAGCTTAATAGTACGGGCATGACGTTGAACGGTGCTCTTAACACGTTTACGCAGGTAAGCCATGCCGCACTTATGGCCGAGGGCAAGACACCAGTCGTGTGGGAAGGTCCGTCCGTTTCGCCTTTCGAGTAATAATACTTGATGAAGATGGCCACTCAGAAATGGTGCTCAACTGGAACCTTACACTCGCCAATGAGACGATCGTGATGTGAGCACATTGATAGCATGATCCGGTTCCGCTAATAAAACTGTACCCGACAGGGTGTGGATCTCTTCCGCTGATGCTTTAGCAGTGGCAGAAAAGGGGTTCAGGATCATTCATGCACCCTCTAATTACTTCTACTTGGTTAGTTCCCGCGTTCTTCTCACAGTCAAGACATCCCTATCTTATCATCATAGGATTGCGGTGCCGGTGGATGGGTGGGAGGTTACCCGGCTGGGTTCGTCCTCATTGTATCGTTTGTTCGATCTGATCTGACATACTTTTGGAGGATAGAAATAGCTGGTGCGACCCCTTCAAGACCTGGTCTGAGGTACCGCCTATGATTGTTTCCGATGACCGTGCATCTCACCACACATTTTTAGGCATACACCTTCGACCCCTTGGCAAACTTGACACAGGCACAGTACGAACTCGTTCTTGGAGGTAAACGCCCATGATGGATGCTTGAGATCATGCCAATTGACAGTTTCTGATTCGCAGGCGAACAACTTTTGTGGAGTGAGCAGTCGGGCCCCGAAAATCTCGACCCTATCGTGTGGCCCCGTGCTGCATCTTCCGCAGAGATTTTCTGGAGCGGCAAACAGCCCACAGGCGCCCCGTTGAACGTCACTGAGGCACTACCTCGCTTGCACGTCAGTACTGTTTCTGGCTGTTCATTGCTCAGATGACTGACTGCACACGAACAATTCAGGACATCCGCTACAGGATGGTACAGCGCGGGCTCAACCCCATCCAACTCCAACCTCAGTGGTGTGCGCTCAGGCCTGACGCATGTGATCTGACCGCTTGAGAGTCTGAACTTGCCGCTAGATCTACTTGGTTTTCACGATGATGTTACGACAATGTCTTGATTTGTAATGCAACATTATATTTCGTGAGTCAAGTGCTAAACGTTAGGACGCTTTCTCGGATGTAAAGACGGACGGTACGTTCAGCCGGCCATTCGAACTTCACCCACTCCAATGTGCCCGCGATAGTCATGTTGGCTAGAAAGAAAGATTACGTGAGCAGAGAAAGGAAACGAGCACGCCATGACATACCTTCGTCGCCGACATTAAAATTGAGTGTTTTGAACGGCAAAGACCCACCGTGACCTTGCCTGGGTGGAGCTCCAGGGTTGAAGAAACTCGTGAAGCTTGAGCCAACTTTCCAGACAAGCACGACGCCTTCTTCCAGGGACATAGTCACGAGGCGGCGTCCGTCAGGCGAAAACGTACATGCCGTCGGTCGCCGTTTATGTCCTTCGAGAACATACAGCTGCGTTGCTGTCTTTAGATCATACATAATGAAAGCGCCTTCACTGGTTCCGACGGCAAGACGTTGAGTCGCCATATGGAAGTCAACTGTGGGGAACCTGATCGAATGACAGGGTCACCATATGAAAGAAGCCTATGGAAAAGTCGGCTCACGTCTTCACCACATGGCCGATAATCTCAGTCGCACTGTCAAGCACGGCGTCCCGGCTTGCTGTGGAATTGGGATCTAGCGATTTCACCACAGCCTCCATCAACCTGGGGAGATTTGGATACAGAATCAAGGGTCTCTGATAATACCACTAAATATCAGAAACCCATTATGCATTCCCAACACGCACCTTCCTGATCATGAACGCTACCAGTTGCATAACTGCTTTCCGCTGGTCCAGCGTCTTTGGATTGAGAATGTCTAGTGTGAGTGTGGTCATGAATAAAGGCGTGTTACTCGAGGCAATTTGCAAGACTGCCAATCTTGCTTGGGGCCCGATGTTTTGAGCTGAGATGGTTTCCTTGCGTGCATTTGTAGCGAGGGTGTATAACGCGCGGAGCATTGCCATCGCATCGATGTAATGTTGCCATATCTGAAATCCACGCGCGCATAGGTCAATGGCTAGACCACGGTGCGCGGATGATTCGTCGTGCAAATACAACGCGATGGACTTGGAGATGTCGACGAGTGAACTAGGAAGTCATTAAGGTTGGCTAGCACAAAGAAATGTTATTGTTACCTAGTGGATAACAGACTGTATTTCTCAGCTGCCATGTATCCGCAGATAAATAAAGCGAGCGAAGATTTCGCAGATTCCTTCTCCAAGGAGGGCTGCAAGCATGGCATTATATGCGTGTCAAATGATTCCTAAATGATATGAATGTGCGCCAGCTTACGGTGGTGTTGCCATGCATCAACAAGGGCAATGCTCTCTTCATCTGAAAGACGCACAATCCCTGCATCAAAAAGAGTTTTTGCAGCTTGCCGTACGTCATCTGCAAGATCAAAACGCTTTATTCAAAGTTCCATTAGACAGCAGTAGATGACCCACTGGACGAGTCGAACCACTGCATAGCCAGATATGCGACGTCCGGGGCTTGATATGACGCACCCACTACATGGGCTAGGGAGGTCGCGTAGAATGTTATGACCGTCTGGCAGTCATGCGACAGCTCTGGACAAGCTGCTTCAGGGCAGATGGGGCAGCATCGATGAAAAATACGAACCTTCGGCAAGGGACAAAGTCCTCAAAACTGAGACGATCGCGAGGACGCGATCAGCAGATACTTTTGCTGACATCGACCAAGCGTAAACGGGGTGATCATGGTGGTAGATAGTGGCGGCATGCGCACTGGACACAACGTGTGACTTGGATGGTTCTGTACAGACGCAGAATGGTGATTGACGTACGATGCAAACCCTACCATGCTCGGCGATGGGCTGGTACCTAGCCTATTTTCGCAAATTTCGTCTATGTCAGGGCTGAGTCCAGGTGTCAGCAATACGGACAATACAGCACGAAGCTGCGAAAGGGTAGGGTTTGAAGGGGTGGATGATGATGACAACGCAAGTCCCGAAGACTTGACGTTCACGGAGGTGTATTTTAGAAAGCGGTCTAGACTCAGCAACGGGGTGCATGCTTGAAGGGGTGAAGATCAATTACAGTAGGGTAGCGCTAATTGAATGAAACACGTACATGAAACAGGCCCAGCAGATCCACTAAGCATCGAAATGGAGATTGAAGTCAACTCCGACTTGTCAATAGAGCTTAAAACATTGTCAAGGCCAATACTGAGCCGGCAATGTGTAACTTACATGTTAATCCAACCACCAGCATCCACGAGCTCTTTGGCTTTCTCTTCGGTCGTTGCACGAAGAAATTCACCCGACTCAACATCCCAGACACGCGCACTCCCATCTGCGTAGATCAATATTGCACGGTTGTTATCGTCCCCACCCACATAAATGCCGGCTATCGGAGAAGACGCCCCAGGAATGAGGTAAAGCCTAGATCAAAATCGTTAAGTCGCAGAACCAGTGGCTGGTCAACTGAAACCCACATCTCGAAGCCTTCCATCGATACCACAGCAACAGTTCCATCACCTGAAACGCATAGTAACGATCCCCGTAGAGGCCCGGCGGTTTCGTTGGATTGTAGCACCTGCGCTACACGTGTCAGAGGTACGATAAACGGAGTAAATCGCGCTCGGAGCTTTAGGGATCTAGTGGACGGAAGATTAAGCTATAGCCCATTAATTCAGGTGATGTACGCACTCCAGTGCCCAGATAGCAATACCACCATCATCTGTTCCTCCTAAGATATATCGTTCTCCCGTGCGGTCGTTTCGGATGAGATGCATATTCAATATAGACGAGGGCAAGCTCATGTCTGATACTTTGTCAAATAGCACATCACTGCCAGATATGGGAGAAAAGGCGGAGAGAGGTGGTGGTCGTACATGGTACCCTCGTTGCAAAAGGCACGGCAATGAAGTTTGTCGAATGTGGCCATCACCTGGAACCCAGAATCAGGAGGCAGGACTTTTAAAGCGTGATCAGCACTAACTATAACCCAGCAAGACGCAGTTGAGCTCCACGGGCAAAACAGACGTCAATGTTGCTCCTCCTGGGATGGTACCACTAGAGGGACTCTGTGCTCTCCACAATATTCGGCGTTGCTGCTTAGTCGATACGTCCTGTCTGGGATTGAAAGTATGGACTAAAATCTCCTTCTGCCCTGATCGAAGCTGCCTGAGCGCAAGGACATCGTGAGGGGACGATCTTGACCATGACAGCATCAATGAAGGGCCACCAGAAATCGTCGTCGTCTGAATTGCTCTGCGATTCTTGCGGTGAGCTCTTTTGACTGCACAAATATGAAGAAATACATACTGAGCAATTATCGAGGTTCCAGAAGAAGTGGTTGCTGTGTTGTTATCGGCGTCAACGCGCCGCAGACAATAGTGGGATATGTTGTCCTGTAATGCATTTCTAATTCAGCATTTGAATGAACAACATCCCAGGGTGTACTGACACTAAGTACCACAAACGCTTCGTCATCCGTGAAATGCACACCTTGAATTCTACCCCGGCTCCTAAAAGGAACTGGGAAAGTTGTAAGAGATCCCTCTTGCTCTCCTACACTGAATCCCTTGAACAGAGCCTTCAGTTCTCGGGGCGAGAATTTGATGAGATCTGATTCACCGTGATATCTGTATTCGACCACGCGAGCCCTATAATCCTCTCATTCATACCAGCATAGCGGGCAGTGATGCCTTCAAGTAAAACCTCTGGAGATTCAATCACAATACCAAGGGATTCTTCTTCCTCTAGCCGAACTCGCCCAAGATTACTTGTCGCGATTGTAGGAGAGATGCTCTCCTGCTCTGTTCCAGAATTGTTATTTTGACCTAGGAGAGCAACACTCTCAGCACTTTTGCTACCAAACGCTTTGAATGGGTTCGGGATCGCCAAAGACATGTGATCTTCATGAGAATGAGTTGGAGAAGAGGTGAATGATCGTCCGCGAGCTCGTATTTCATATGCGGGGATGACAGTCAAGCACTGAGTGACAAGGTAGTTCGTTGAATTAATATACACTAGCTGAAATGAACCTTGAAGAAAGATAGGATGAATATTGCTGAAAGCAGCAAAATAAATCCTACCGTCGGTATCCACAAGTAACTCTACTCCAGTGGCTGGCCCATCGACTTGCCAGACATCAGAGGCGAGCCTCTCGAACCTTGTTGGATGCACACCATGCGGATCCCTCACAGAAAGCTCAAACATACTCAGACGCACTTTGGAATCCCGAGGGTCATCTGCAAGGCCAAATGTCTCTGCAAAAGGAGGCTGCGAAGGTGATGCACATGCCAGAATGTGATACGTGTTCTACATCGACGTACAAATAAACTTTGTGGAAGCACAAAATAACAACAAAACGACGTACGTCCCCCGTAAACACTATCCGAATTGCCTCCCATTTCCAAAACTGATCCTGATATGATTTCGTGGTCGTGCATTCACATGTTGCCACACACGTACTGTCCCGCATGTCAAAAGCAGATAAATTGCTAGGAGGCTTGATGGGCTAGCAATGTAGGTTGGTAGCGATAGAACGCACCCTGATTCTTGAAGGACCACTAATAGGTCCACAGCTTCTATATACCGCATGGCGGATGCTGCATGCCCAGGTCCGCAAGGATCAAGGATGATGCTTGATTTAACTGTTCCACGAGACGGTGAACTATCGAAGTGAGGGGATAGTTGACGAGGAGATGGTGGTGCCGAAAGTGATCCTGGGGGAAACGTCGGGGAATTTGTAGCTGAAAGCAGCGATCTGGGATCATCCTTATTTTTGCTTGTGCTAGAAACACCTGAAGGTGAGTTCGGCAAGGTGGGCAGGAGTGGCGGAGAGGCTGGAACAGGCGACTGCTCTATAACCACACCTCTATCAAAGCTAGGCATGATTGAGTCTGCCAGAGTCCGCTTGTGCTTGCTGTTGCTCCTGAGAATATCCTTCAATCGTCCGGGTTCGTCTTCGAAGTCAACGTAATTCTTCGGGGCTTCTACTTGTTCGCGCGATACGCCAGAAACCACTCGTGCTCTGGCAGACACATTAATCAGAGCTTGATTAAATGATAACGACGAGGGTGACTGCAGTGATCGAGAGTGCCGGCGAGAGTGCGAGGGAGATGAAGACGGGGCGGTGGGTGGATTGTGCTCAGAAGGTGGAGTGACAGTAAGTCTTGCACGGGAGTCCGAACGTGGAGCATTGGTGGGGTAGAAGCTGAAGACGTTGATGGAGCCCGTGGAGCTGCCGGCAGCAATATGATGTAAGCCATTCTCGGTTCTCCAGGATACGAACGAAGTTGTCTGTTCCGAGTTAAAGTCGGACTCTAGAACGTTAATTTGAGGACCATTAATATCCTGAATGCTTGCATAGGCAGGAAATGTGAGAGGAAGGAGCATTACAGTAAACACTCAGGACTCGATTCCAATATCAGGTCATAGAGTGTGGAAAGACAGACTTGCCAAATGCAAGCAACCAGGCGGTTGTTTGATTCTGAAGTCATTGCTAAACAGTTGTAAATAATATCAAACAATATATATGTTCACGCTTGGCACGTGGCCACTTGACGCCTTGGTGTCCGCCAATGAAATTTTCAGGTTACCCCCCAGTAGGCGCGATGAAGCCGCATCAGCTTACCCCACTTGTCATCGATCCATTTTCATCAAGTTTCGCCAATTCAGTGATCAGGGTTTCAACTCGTGATATCTACGGTGATACTGTCCGATCCAATCAAACGCCGCTCTGCTTCTCTGGGTCTAAATTCCCTTCGTAGTTACTTCACCGCACTGCAGGTCTGGCCTATACTTCTGTTCACCTGACGCTCACTTGTCAAACGTAGGCGAAGACGAGACCAGCCTCTCTGCATTTCACCTCAACTCCATACCCCATATTTGGGATTAGAAACGCGTCTTCTTGCAACCAGCTTAAATGACTTTTGCGGCAGGCACCTCCAGCCTTTTTTATTGCGCCCACTAGTTTGCCATATGTAAATCGACTCGCACCACACACCAAACATACCTCACACACGTTCCACACAGTTTTACGTGCTGGACTTGTGTTACAGCCACAACAGACTACCGTGATAAACCATTGTCGTACACTGCACCCCAAAATTTGTTCCGTCCATCGGAAGTGGCGCTCCTTCCAGTGGCGACGAATGATGAGCGCCCGACGGACGTATTAGCAAGAACCGAACGGAATTGATTTTTCAGCTTAATGACAAAGACTTTTCTATTGGTTCTTGAAACTGCCGCCGCAGTCAAATGGAGTCAAGTGGAGGATTCACTTACAATTACATGTAATATTGCCAAGACCGCATCGTCCGCGAGATGAGAACCTCGTGGACCCGATCTTATGCCGCCAAGATCGCACTTCAAGTTCACCGGCGCACCGCCTGTCTGTTGAATTTGCCTTCTCCTCTTCCAGGATGTGGAGTGAGAACATTTTCGTTGCCAACGGACAGTGAAACGCCAACTGGACCAGTGTGTGATACCATCCATACTGTAACGAACGACCATATATATGAAGAATAGATACATTAGTATGTGCTGATGAACCCGCAGTACTTTTATTTTGATCTCGGGCTCCCCCCTCGATTGCGAATAGTAATAAGTCCTAAAATTAACTCCCAGTGTTATGCTAGATCCTTGGGTATCGTCCCATACATAGCCATTCCGTCCTGCGGTGGCAACGCAGTAACAAGTGACCAAATTAGCGGCCGTGTGTCTGAGGCGATAGTCATGATCAGCGTGGGCGTGGAAAGCATGATAATGAAGATTTACACTGTGAAATCGCTGTCTAGCGTCTAGTATTGGTTTGTCTTCGGACAGTAATGTGCCCATCTTCGCACGACGGACTGGGTGTACGTCTCATGTCATGTGCCTGAGAGAACATGAGTTAGAATCTGTAAGAATAGATGATAGACCAAGCGTACGTTTAGAGCTGCAAAGGGATGCGTGGCTGCATGTTGTCTCTGCTTTTGCATAGCATACTCCATCTATTGGAACCGTATCAGCTGTGCACTGCGCAAGGCACGTCTGAAGAACTTGCCTTCGCTCTACTATGGGACCCTGAATTCGAATAATGCATCATATCGTGTGGCACCGCAGACATGGTTGGCAGAGCTGCCAGAGAATGCGTCATGGACGGCAATGCAACAAGCTGAGGAGGAGGAGATGACGTAGAGGAATTTGATGAGATTGACCTATCAGAGTATGCCATCGATGAATTAGAGTTGGTACGCTGGTACTGCATAAGAAATCACTTTTAGTTGGATGAAAGTTTGTTGCGAGTCAAGGTTTATATCATTCTCGAGAACGCCGGTATTGCCACAGTACCTTAGCATTGGCGCGGATATTACCGAACCATGATGCAGGTTGACTGGACTGTGAAACGGGAATCTTGTCAATATTATGAATTCCCCGTGCAAAGGCGATCAAGGGGCGGAATGAGGGGCTAGACGCATGCAGCAAAAGCTAACTCGGTTTGAACAGATTTAGGCCCAGGCCACGTTGTTTCCTGCGTACTCGTAGTCAATTCGACTCAGGCGCCCTGGAAATGCCGCATCCTATGAAGAACGTTCTGACTCGGAGGTGACAACTTCCTACCAATTCAGGTTGAATACATAAGCATAGCGTGTGTTTCGCAAGCATTTCTATAATACATCCGTTGGGTGTGTATCAGCACGGCCAAGTCATGTAAACATGCATGTAAACAGCACCAAGGGCCGATGAACTCACTTGGTAATTTACACTATTTCGTCACGTAAGTAGATTTCAACTTTAAGCATGCTGCAGTACATCATCTATTCTTCCATAGTCCATCGACGAGCAGATGCTGCCCGTTTTCCGAAACATTCCACTCATTTCCGTCAAAATACCACAATGTTCGGTTGCTTCCTGTGCGGAGAATAATGTGCTCTAGAGAAGAGCAGTACGTGTGGAGTTCAGTTGCAAGCATGCGTTGCAGTGAACCTGTATTGGGTAGAGGCGACCATCGGGATACATCGATTTCGAGATCTCGTAGGTTATGCATAGCCAAAAGAGCGTCATGAATCATGCTGCGCTTAAGGTAATGATATAAAGATAAGCTATATGAAAGAGGTAAAGAATTCGACTTACGTGGGGAAAAGTCATTGGTAATGGGATAATTCCAACATAATGAAGGTCAGGGCACACAAACGAAATGAGCTTGATCGCTTCCACCGACAATTCCTCGGGCATATGAATGATGTTCAGTGAGCGAAGAGTTCGCGAGATGGCAGCGAGTTTTGGAATAAAATCCAAAAGTTGCTTGTTAGTGCTTCTATCCAAAGGTATGCGAAGATGGCGAAGGCCGCAAGGAAGAGAAAGTAACTGCATGGCTGAAGCGAGGTGCCCATCGAAGGTGCACAGGTCAGGCAAGCTACCATCTTCAAATTGTGGCGCATCTTCATCTACACCACCCGAAATCTGGAATTGCCTAAGCTTATTCTGGCTCTCCAGGAACTTTATGATGTGTCGATTCCACGGGAGGCGAAAGTTTGCTTCTCGGAGCTGAAACGGAATTTTTGGGATGTCACTCAATATCCAAGTATTAGCGCGGGCTGGATCATCGATGTAGAGCACGTCCAGACAACGCATTTTCCAAAGTGCTTTCTGTAACATGTTCCAAAAGCGAGTAGGCAGCTCTGTTTGAGAGCGCCTTGTAGTCTGGTAGAGATAGAAGGAGCGGACGTATGGGCCCAGACGGTCCTGGGATACGATACTCTCGCACGCTCGAAAAATGACGTTGATATCACCGGACATGATAACCTCGTATAGCTTGATCTCTGCGGATTTCTGAAGAGACTTGCTGGTCAGGCACAGTGTTGTGAGGTCACATCGACGTGTCCAATGGATGATTCGATGACATGCTTCAGGAGGCAGCAGCAACATCAAATGGCCAGAAATGAACAACTGCCAATCGCGACAAACGTTGAAGTCGCGTGTATGCATGTCAGCTAACCAGCTCCACCACCATACTGGAATTTACGTACGATACGGTTGAAATTTGTCCTTCGGATGGACCAAAGGCCCAAGGGGAAGTCTCAACCTGGCTCCGGATTCCGAGGTCAGAAATCGACAATGGAATAATAAATAATTCGAATTCACCTGAACAATCTGTCACCGCTGTGCTGATGGATCTGGAAGGAAGATCACCCAAGAGGAGGATGAGCACAAGAGCAAGAGTAACGTGTGGTACTGAAGAAGGAGGACAGACGAATCCAAGAATCGAAGCCACACGTTTTTGTCCTTTGGACGATTTCGTAACCTCAGCACGCTTTTTGCTTCCTCCACTCACTGGACATTTCTGCATCCAATCATGATGGCTGTTTCGCGCTCAGATCTGCTAGCTTGGTTGAACGAGCTTCTGCAGCTAAACTATACCAAGATTGAACAATGTGGTACCGGAGGAGCCTACTGTCAAATCCTTGACTCCATCTATGGTTCGTGCAAACTTCATCATCATCCTCAACCAGATCTCTTTGGAGGTCGGCCCGCTATGATTTCTAAAGCTCTCTTACAGGCGATCTTCCAATGGCCCGAGTAAAGATGAACGCAAAGCACGAGTACGAATTCGTCGCCAACTTCAAAGTCATGCAGAACGTCTTCAAAGCAAAGAAGATTGATAAGGCGTGTTTTTCATCCTGCCAACGCGTCAATCAAACTCACTTTTACTCTTCTAATGCAGCCTATACCCATCGAGAAGCTTGTCAAATGCAAGATGCAGTGCGTTAATCTATGGCGCCCACAATGTTGTTACTCCCGATACTGACCGTGTGCACATCATCAGGGACAATCTAGAGTTCTTGCAATGGATGAAGCGATTCTGGGATTCCAATTACGGGGGACAGGGCTATGACGCGGTTGGACGTAGGCGTGGTGCACCAGCTGAACCACCAGCAACCATCGCTCCGCTTTCGACTGGGGCGCGCAGCGCCAGTGCCGCTCTGGGTGTCGGTCGATCCGGTGGAAAGACGCCTATCAGCGGGCATCGGGCAGGCTCTACGCAACCTAATGAAGCTATGCAGGCATTGCAGACCCAACTCCGCGAAATGTCGACGCACATGGAAGGCCTGGAGAAGGAAAGGGACTTCTATTTTGCAAAAGTATGTCGTCACCCATCCCTATCGGACGCACGATTTGACGTTTGTACAGCTTCGGGATATCGAGATCCTCGTTCAGCAGCAAACAGAGACACTGGAGAGTCAAGGCAAGGAAGACGATAACCTTAAAGAGATTCAAAAGATCCTCTACTCAACAGAGGTAGGCACCACCTTCATAAATCATAATCATCTTTCTTTGGCTTATCCGAAACTCACCGGCCTGAGCAGGATGGTTTCGAAGTTCCTGAGAACGCTGCTGTCGACGAAGAGGAAACTTTCTGATTGTGCATATCGCTGGAGTTTAGGAAGAAGTCTTCGTGTCATATCCTATGATATCACCTTTACCCTCAAAACCAAGTGTTCATTAGCATTAACTTCTCATTTCGCACGTTTCGTTGTTCCACCCTCTGTCTTTCCTTATAATCGGAGTCTACCTAACTGCTCTCCTGCACTTAGCTCTAATATTCGTATCTCTACGCATTTGTGGAATCTCTCGTTCTGGACCTTTGACAGAGAACAGATACCAGCAGCAGTTTCATAGTATTAGATCCGCAGGCTCAATGCAATTTTCAGGGTACGCTCTGATACAAAGGGAGAAGATAACCGGCTCGAGCTCCCATCTTATGATCTAATCCAAGAATGGCAAAGAATGATTGCAGCTACAAGGATGTACAACACTTAAGGTTACAATTACAACATGGCGTTTTGACAGGCTGATCTACACAGGAAGCTCAGAATTCTTTTCAGCTGCTCTTAAGGGTCTATATGGATCGCTGATTTGCCAGGGTCCTCGAAAGATTGTACGCCGCGGAAATGAGGGTCACATGGCTACACAGAAATGTTAACACAAGAGTGAATATGAATGAACTAGGACGTACGTGAAACCCTGAACGGCATTTCCAAGTCTTGGTAACAGGATTTCAGCCTCCACAACTCGAAAGAAATTTGAATTTCACATACGCTTCGCCTGACTCCGAGATTTCCTCACTGCACAGGCCCACGTGATTCAAGTACAACAGGAAATCCTTCATCCCGGAACTTCAGTATCACTGAACCTGGAAGGTTCGACAAAATTATGACATACCTCAAACATCGCCACCGCACGCTGCAAAAGTGGCCTCTCATACTCACCAGCACGAGTCAAAGCCTCAACGCACCACAGCGTACAGAGACAGAACGTGCCTTCCTCGCCTCCTACGCCATCATCAGATTTGTTCACATCATACCGGTAGACGAGGTTCTGGTCCACAGTCAGCATGGTAAATGTGAAATCGAGGTAGGACTCACATTAGAGGTCAATCCGCCCCTTTCAGGTGTCTTGAGAATCTCCTTGAGTGTGCTCACAAACCGTGTATCAGACTTTGCGGATATATTATTAGCCTTCCCTGAACAGACAGGTATAAGGGCAGAAATATACCGGCGTCATGAAGAACACGAGGGGCATAATGAGCACGGACGAATCAAGTACGTCTGTCTCTTCATAACTCTGCCCGAAGACCCGCAGGTCCTTGTTCCACGCCTTGTGCATGATCTCTTCGTATAGGTCGTCGCGTGCGGCAAGCCACTGTAGGCGACGAGGACAGGGGAGAGAACGCTTGTCCGCCAGCCGAAGGCCTGTGCCAGTGCGTGTTCGTCAACGTGTAAGTGCATTAGTGTGATCTGTGATTCGTACCTCTATCAATTGCAACCCTGCATATCCGATCAAACATTGCTGTGTCAATTTCAAGGCAGTGGGACATACCAGAGCATAATCTTTCACATGCCATCTTAATATTGTCCACTCCAACTGTTAAAACTCACCTTCGAATACTGACAACAAAAACATGAATCAGCACCAACTTTTCCAGGTAGCAGTGAGAATACATACAGTGAAATGGCGCTCCTTGCCCCGGACTTCCCTGCGATATGGACATTGACACTTAGCCTCAAAACACTCCTGCCTGACGCGTACTGACCAGATGGATCTATAATATGGGTTGAGTTATCGGATATATGGGGAAAATGATGAGGCGCACAAGTCGGGTTTCTTGTAGTTTGCAACAACGACTACAGTGTATTGGTTGTGGGTTGGAAATTATAGATCATAGAAGACGTACAGTCTACACTGAATGAAAGTAGAATCAGTAGCCGTGTGCAATCGTCAACCCGAATAACTCACAGTTCCCGAACCAATACCCTTCGATCGAGTGGAACCTAGTTAGTATGGCCGCCCATGGCCTGGTTAGAATACTCACCATGTATCGTACGACTTCCAGAGTCATTGAGATATTGATACCACACAGGGTATTAGACAAGACTCACCAGTGGTTTACCGAACTGAGTAAATAATATTAGATGGGCTTGTTTTGTATTGGCCTAGGAGCATACCTTCTGTCCGAGGTAAATACAATCCATCCTTCACCAGAATCAGTGTTGACCAACCAAGGAACATTGGTGGAACTTACAATTCACCGTAAATGTCCTGTCAGTCAGATCAGCTTCCGAGAGTATACTGCAACTACAAGCAATACGTACCAGTTGGACATGGTCAGCTGCACCATTGCCAATACTTTTGACATAAGTCAGATCACGAGTGTTGCGTAGATTAGAAGCGGGACGAACCGAACAGGCTTAGAACCTTTGTGTCCATCAAGATGGAGAAGTTCTATCTCTTCCAGATCTTTGCCACCTACAGAGAGACGATCAAAATCACTTGTGAATCGCATCGTATCAGACATACCATGGATCGTGTACCTTCATGTACGATATCAGCATATAAAGCGATCTAAGAGATGTCAGAGACGCACATAATCTGTAAGGAACCATCAGGGTTCTTGTTCTTCAGCCGTTCAAAGATGAAGTCCATATATGCTGTTAATTAACGGAGTCAGCTCAGGCCGAGGGCAGCATGTAAAAGACATTCCATTAGCCTCCTGCGTGAACCCGAGTCTAATCAGAGCATATAGTGTGAACGAAGAGTCACGGATCCATGAGGCCCTGTATGTATGGTTCAATATAAACTACCAAGCTATGGAGAACACTGGATGAATGCATACCGGTAATCCCTGCATTTCACAGGTCAGTGAGGACATTGGATCGCATGAGGAAAGACAAGCGCACCAGTTTCTAGTCCCACCGATGTACTCGGGCAAGCTGAATGTCGGACTCGCGACAATGGCGCCTACGTGCAAAAGTAAACAGAAGTAATGATAACATTCAGATACAGAGGGGCTAGACGTCCGAACAAGACGGAACACGTACCAGTGGGCTCATAGATGAGCAACTTTAGCGCCAATGCGCTTCGGTGCACGGCCTCCTTCCACGATCCTTGATAGGTGGATTTCCTGATCCAAGAGTTCCAGTAATTATTGGTGGCCTGCGAGCACAAACGAGCGGGTCAAACAGAAACTAAACGATATTGAAGCAAGGGAACGTACGACAAACAGATGGTCGAGAAGTTCCTAGAAAAGAGGCGTCAGCAAGCTCAAAGATTAACAGCAACCGCAACGCACGCTAGTCATGACCGGATCATCCTTTGGCCTCATCTTGTGTGCACCCGCCATCAGTTCTACTTGCCATGACCGTCAATCTAACATGCAATGACTAGAAGTGCTCACTTTGATAATCGATTCCTAGCAGCTCCGCTTGCTCTTCATCTACACCCGACCCTCCGTCACCTTTATGCTCAGGCGCAATTCGCAACACAAACGTCACCCGCTGACCCTCTACAAGCGTCAACTCCGTCTTTGCGGCTAAGCCCAAGTGACCCTTTGCACTGAGATTTAGGGTCTCCAAAGACAGCTCAGGCACAGGGACATTCTCAAGCAAAGATTCGGGGAGGAATCGCAAATCGAGTGTGAGTGGGCTATGCGACGGGCTCGTGCCCTTCGGAAGATATGGAGAGGCGGTGGGCCTCGAAGTGAAGACGACTTTGTTTTGTTTGGAAAATTGGAGCGGGATGGTATCGTCGGGGACGATCTGGGTGGCGTGGGGGTCCCGGGCATAATTGAAGGCGGGAGCGCATTCGACGCGAAGCGGCACGGCACCCCGGACCACCTAACGAGTAAATATCAGGATAGAAGGCCTAAGTGGAATGTTGGGGAGGAGATCAGCTCACCTCGACACGTCTGATGAGCCAAAACAGTAACGGACGCGTAGATTCGCTATTTTCCAGGCGGGGAAGGAAGTCTGGATATATGCGATGAACTCCTACAATCGTTGATACAATCGACATGGGAGAATTACCGGTGACACTAACTACGCCCTTCTCATTGAGAAACCTGCCCACGTTCAGCCATGATTCGCATATGGATAAGGATATAAACATACTTGGTCTGCAGCACGTTTGAGCTTGGCAAGTAGTTGTGCTTGGTGCTAAAAGGAACCGTTGGTGTAATGGAGAAATGACCGCCCTACCGTTAGCCCCATTAGCAAACAGGGAAGCCCCCTGAGTACTATGATAAAGCCCAAACCTTGTTTTTGTCCAAAATACGTGCAAAGATGGACGGGGAGTCGAAGTTTGGGACACAGTAACTCTCAACTGTGCGGGATATGCATTAGATGGAACTCATATGGAGGAACTACATAAGCTCCGGGCGAGCGAGCCCCGGCCTTGTGCAAGCCATCTGGCTTGGAACCCAACTCCAAGAGAACGTTCTTCTTATTCCAAACCATTTGAAACCAGAACTACTCACTCGATCCATCAAGACTGACCTACATGAACATCACCGGGGATCAACAAAGAGGTTCAGAATTCACAATCTGGCGCCCTGACTCACCAGCGCAGCAGTCCTCAGATTCCCGATCCTAGTCACGGATCTAATCAGAACACGAGTAAAACGGTTGATTAAGAAGCTACGCACAAGCCATGGTCGGCAATGGGGATGTAGTCGCGTTCACCGTTTGGGTTTTGGATGTTCATGGTTGTGGTTGTGACCGTGCGTATCCACGAAGAGACTTAAGTACGGTTGAAATCAGACACGGTTGTCACAGTCGCTTTAAACCATCATCAACGTTGGCCTATCGCTAGCCCTGTGATAGCGCTCATAGTCTACAAGTTCACACCCACAATTCACAAATAAGACAAATACGTAATATCCTCTAACTATGTGCGTTCTCTAGTACCCGACCCTGTCATGCATGCATATGATACGCATTCCGCAACAATACTATAAATACAATAATTACACCATACATAGCACAAGCCGTCGTCAATGCATTTTTCCCAGTCGTAAAACTTAGAAAATAAGGATACGATGTGGTGCATGCGACTCGCTACACTCTTACACAGATGTTTCGGTTTATCTTGAGCCTGCAAGCTAGAATAAACAGTGACCCAAATATGATGCTTGACCCCGACAATCCAATCATTCCGGTGTACGAACCGCCCTGATATTGAATAAGAGCTCCTGCGATGGGTCCACCGACAAGAGAGCTGGAAGAACTACAGTGAGTAGAGCAAACGAATTCAGTCTGTGACAATCTTACGGGATAGATATAAGCGTATACAATGCACCTATTCGAGACCCAATCTCGTTGATATCTGATATCTGTGCGACGCACGGAGTAATGACGGATATGAATGCACCGGACAGAAAACCATATACCGCCGCAAAGCCCATCACAGCGATCATTGTCTTCGCAAGCATCCAAAAGACGAGGCACGATAGGCCTGCTAAGAAGGAGGTGGGCATAAGGAGGTTGAATCGACCCATCTTGTCAGAGAGGATCGCGGGAACGATGCGGCCGAATACACCCCCAGCATTCATTACTGACAGAACGTAAAACGCTGTATTCTGAGAAACGAGCGCTCGATCCTCGGCGTAGCTCACGATGTAGAAGAATGGAGTAAATATACCTTCATTGCCATTGTTAGCTATAACCTCATGAAAGAATTTTGTTTTCTTACCGAGGCAGACAAAGAAGGATCCAGTAGCAAGCAACATGAAGCATGTGTCCTTGAACATCTTGACATCTACCCATCCGGAGCTTTTCTTACGACCCTCTTTCTTTACAGTAACAAGGGCCACAAGACAACATGCCACAGAAATTAACGTCGATACTCTGACCGCCCATGCATAACCAGTGCGCAAGAAGAGTTGGCGAAGCATAATGGGATAAATGACACCACCTAGGCAAATTCAGTCGGTTTGGACAGATGATAGAGGACTGCTCACCGACACCAGAGCCAGCGGCTGCAACGCCAAGAGCCGATGCCCGGTACTTATCAAAGTGAGTCGAGACCGCAGCTAAAGAGGGATAGAAGCTGTGCGATAAAATTAGAAGTAGATCCACAGCGCTCTGGAAGGGACTTACAGCGATGCAACACTAAGGCCAAAGAAGAAGCCTTGGAACAATAAGAATTCATAATACTTTGTGGAAACACTTGTCATCAATGTGCTAAAAGCTAACAGCAGTGTCCCAAAGAGCATCACGGGTGACGGCCCGTAGGCATCAAACAGGCGGCCTATAGGTCCTCCCTGGTCTCATGCGATATTGAGCAAAAACGACCCTGGCCATCCACTATAGCTCACCATGAAGAAGAAAGTCCATAGCTGAAGCGATCCAATCCAAGAGATACTGAATGGCGAAAGACCAGAAAGCTGATGATCCGAATACCACGATTGGTATGTCCCGAAAGCATTCAATTGGCCGAACGAACAGAAAAGTGCCAGAAATGCCCCAAAGACAGCTATCCAACCAGACCATCCTCCCTCGTTCTTCGTGATTGTAGGCAGTAAAGCCGCGCTAGGAGGTTGCAAAGCACTGTGGCGATTAAGGTTTTCATATGCACCTGTCTCAATGCTCGGCCCACGCAACGATGAACAGTCCACTTGCTTCTCCACGTCCTCCATGGAGGATACAGTTTACCACCACAGCGACAGCCGAGGTAGGATGGGCAAAGAGAGAGAGAGAGAAAGGTGCCAGCGGACAACTACAAGCAATTGATCGTGAGTCCATTAAAAAGGACTTCCAGAGCGGAAGATCAGATCACCGCTTTCACAGGCCCCCGAATATACCGGATGAAGGAGGCAAATATCTTTTTGAGCATGGTGGAAGGAAGCTCGTAATTTCGGTCTTCAGCGCGGAACGTGATCGCACGTAGGCATCGCGGCAAGCCGGATGAATGATGTTGGGGCCGTGGTTTATGGGCACGAGTCTCCGCAGTACCGATTTGAGCGTCAGCATTGCCCAGTGCCCATACACATGGGGAATACTGATAGGCCAAGATAAAAGAACAATTGATCAAAGAATAACTAGTCTGATCAATGTAAGTATGGCATACCCTATATCTTGGCAACAGCACAGCGCCGACTGGGCGTCTACCCGGGATTTAATGAACTATGCAAGCCAAAGGGGAATGATGAAGGATAAGGATTCCTCCTTTCCCAGGGCAAGAACTAACCGTCGCATAGCGGGCAGATAGAGGAGCACCCGGGGCCGTGTACAGCGGAAAGGGTGTCAGAAAGAGTCATCCCGAGGGCTTCGGAAATTCGCCCTCCGCCACCTAGGGTAAGACAAAAGACTTCCTGTGGAGTGCTGAGGCGGAACTTGAATTTCGAAGAGTTATTATCTCATGCTCAGGCGAGTGGTATTACACTGGCAGTAAAGCCAAACGTGAATTTTCTCCTTATGTCAAAGAACGCGAACGAGATCGAGCTTTCCTCGGACGGGAACGTAGCTATAGAGTAAGGGTCAACGTAGAGATCAAACCTATGCCAGTAGACACTCAACGGGACGGCAACGACAGGCAAATTTGCTGCACCAGATCGGAGGCGTAGTCGATGAGAAGAACTGCGATCGACTCAGCTCACCCGCCCATTGCGCCGCTACAATCACTACGCAACTTCTTGGCTTTAAGTTCCCGGTAACGTTTAATGGCACTTTCTCTTTCTTCTTCCATCATTGCCTTTTGTGCCATGCTCAGTATCCCCGTGACTTTCTCTTTCGAGGAGTCTTTGCCAGATCGGGCACCCCGAGGCAGTTTGCCAAATCGTGGCGGTTCTTGTGCAATATCGTTAAGGCGGCGCGGTGTTGATGTTGAAGATACACGAAACTCTTTGGGCCTATCGCGAGAGTGCCGCTGGGGTGTGCTCGTCAATATGAGCGGTGATAGTTTTGAAGTGTTCGCGCAGCTAGGGGGTGTGTGGGTCGAAGTGGGCGGCGACGGATTTGAAACGTCTGCGTGGCTAGCGTTATTAATCATCGTCTTGACCTGTGCAGCAGGCTTGGCAACTCCCTGCTCAATTTCATGCTTCTGGACTTTCCGGACCTGGGCCGATGACTGCTGCATCGCTGTTCTAATGAGCGGCATCATGCTACTCTCGACTCGCCTGCACGCAAGCTTAATGGTGACACGCCCCAACCAGATTCGTCTAAAACCCACTTGTTAAAATGAGCTATAGTTTCTCCTGCCCGAATCTTTAGCGTTTCCTCCTTGCGACTGTTTACATCACTAGCCGACCGTCTTCGTTTCAGCTGAGGGCATTCATCGCCGTTGGACATATCAATCTTCCGCTTCTTCTCTCTGAATTCGAGGCGGATTTTTTCGGCATTAAGAATGCGAGCTACAGATTTTGGCACAGACTCCTCATTTCCAGGGTGCTTTGGTGGCGGCAGATTGTCACCTCTTCGAATTTGGGACTCATGAGTGAGCTGGGAGGTGCGTATTTAATAGGAACAACTTACTTCAGGGATCTCTCTCTTTCACGAACAGCTCGTTTGGCACGTTTGTGCGGCATGTAGACGGCGTAAGATATATATTGGTAAGGCGAAAAAGTTGGATGGAAGAAAGTTGTTTTGTAAATTTGCTGACAGCTACCGGCGGCATTTCCCATAACGGTCTGTATGCGCCTACAGACTCCAACAACTTTCGATTTCTTGCACGATCACGAAATCGAGGCCTATATTAATCGTGGTACACTGCCGACAAAGGATTGTGCGGTTGTAAACATGCACGTGAAGCAAATAACTCGATTTCGCGCGTGAGGCGAGAGATCGCAGCTTGAGTATGTTAATCGCATAAATTTTGGGACACTAGTTTTCGTCTTTGAGCCGCGTGCACATCTCAAGGTAGCCAATAGCGAGACAGTCAATTCAATTTACTGTTCGATATCGAGGAGGCAATCGCAATCCAGGCCACGAAGCAACCACAAAGTGTCTGTTTCACATTTAGCAAGTTACTTACATTCACACGGTATGTCAATGCGATAAATCACGTACTGGTAGTAGTATGTAGCACATGCCCTCCGCGTCGGATCTTGTAGTATTTGTAGCTGCAATGTATCCCGCGAAACAGACGACTGCCTTCATTTGACCGGGGAGATCGGAGCCCAGTAGCAAGTCAGTAATACAACAACTTCAAGTCCTCGCGCGGTCCAACTTTCGTCGATGGGGTTTTGCAGGATCATGACGGCGCTTAGTTTTGCTCACATTGGAAGATGGTCATAGTATAGAACAGAGCTGTTGGTGATTATTGATATAGATACAGTGGAATCCAACCAAGAGTATGTCCAATCCAGTAGGATGTAGGTAGTTCAAGGTTTGTGCAGGTGAACAGGGACGCAATCAAAGCGCATAGGTCGGAGGCTCCAAGAAACGAGTTTCACTGCCAGTATAAGCTGCTATCCATATACGACCAAGGCTCGAGCACGCCCACGAAGCCGATAATTCCGAAAAGATAAGCAGCTAAAATGGCTAAAAGCATAAAAAGGAATGCAATCAGCTTGTACTAGACACTACAACAGCAGCTACTCACATAGCTTTCGATTAGGCATCAGGCTTATTTCATAGTTTGGTTGAGGTACCCCCATAACGTTGCAGAACATATGAGCTGCGATGGGTGGGAGCAATGACCCGGAGCGAAGAAACAAATAACAGCAGAAAAATCCAAATACACTGGTATACGCGAATTGGATAACTATGTGTCAAGTGTTAGTCTCACTCGCTAGAAATAGAACGGTCGTGCGTACCAGTAGATATAATTGCACGTTTTGCTGCAGTGGCTGTACGGCCATATCTATGGTATGTTTCAAAGGCGTGGTGGATATGCGCTAAAAATCAGGGTCATCATGATGAACTTTTCATGACCAAAAAAAATCACTCCGACGCATACCTGCGCCAAAAACCAAAGGACTGAGAAAAATCATTTTCATCCTGGAGGCGTCTGCTAGGTGATAGACGGTGAGAACACAAGCGCGAAACACAATTTCTTCAGTGATCGGGGCCTATGATGATGCAAGGTAGGTTGCAAGCATTACTTTTGCAAAGGACTAACACTCACGACAAAATAATTTCGAAGACCGACAATCGAGAGAAATCGAAACAGGACATCACGTTCAAAACCCCAGTCCTTTTGGAATGGTAGTGTCTTTCCGAGGAACTGGACATAGAGTGGTCCAGAGAACAACAATGGAGTTATCAGGAGCGGAAGTACGTTCGACCATGTGAACCCAAGGTGCAGCCACGCATTTGCGGTAAGGTTGTGCTGTTTTGTACATTACGGTAGTGAGGCAGACATTCCCCATTGAGGAAACTGACCTACAATTTCATCATTGCGGTTGAAATTTTTGGTCACGATAAATACGATGAGACAACAAATCAAAGTGGCGCTGGTAACGGCAAGTAGTCGCGCCTTGATGACATCCGGATCATCTCTCCATCGTTCATTTTGCAATTTGAGCCTAGCTTGTCCTTCTGGAAGGTCTACCTTCCTCTTGGAGAAGCGAAGACGAGCATTTTTGGATGCATAAATGGAGCCAACGTAGATAAAGGCGAAGAGTCCAGACAGCAGGTGCGCAGATGTGATAGATAGCAATGGTTTAGTTCCGCTTTGCATGACGAAGACTTTGGAAAGTCAAGGGGACGGCGGGGGATGGCGGGGCTGCTCAGCGGTATATTATATTAAGAGGCTGCGGATGGTCCAGGCGAAACCATCCAACGCGGACTCGCCGAAACCAATTGTCTTGCGCGTGTAGACGTTTGACACGGATTCTGTATCACGGGCGCCACGAGGAGTCTTGTCAGTGGCGTCTATTCGGTTTTAGCTTCTAATGGGTATATGTCAAGGGCTTGATCAAGGGAGTGCAAAAACTGGTGAAAGCAGTGGACGTGAATAGGATTTCACACGTGACAAAGTCATGTGACCGTTGACAACCAAATACACTCCAACACGAAAACCAAGTTTGTCCGAGCCATCCCGACGCCGACAACAACTCATTCGCTCTCGCCATGCACGCATCGCTCGTTCGTCGTCAGCTGGGGGGTATCGTTCCTCCCAAGATTGCTACTCCATCACTTTTGGTGCGTTTAATAATTTTTACAGCGCTCCGCCTCGCATGACCTCTTCTACTTTTCTCCGCACGCAAGTCGTCGGGCTCTGGCTCAAGCCTCACGCCTCTGGTCAACTTCTACTCAAAACTGCCCAAGGGCCCCGCATCCACGGTTTCCGGTGGTGGAATTAAAGCTAGATACTTTAATGGCAAGAATGCGTCCGGCGCCCCAGTCGTATGGACGATCCTGGGTATCTTCACTTTCGGATACGCCATCGACTACCAGAGTACGTGATTTTCGCTGACACATATGTTCAATTTCTGATGCATGGTATCTCAGTGCACTTGAGTAAGTCACCGTTCATTTTCTGAATACATTCCTCGTTAAACGTGCATCAGAACATCACAAGAACCACCCGCACTAGCCGCCTTTATAGAAGTAAGGGGATACTGCCACAGAACTTGCTGTATGGACAAGAAATAGACCATCATTTGAATGTGAAAACATACATCCTGTGTGGACATGACCACTTGACCATAATTAGCGCCCTGATATTGTGAACGAGCTACCACCGGTGAGTAGACCAAGTGTCCGGCTGCATTAATAACAACTTTCTAGCCAAGGGGATAATCACGATACCCCTGTTATTTGTGTGCCTGCGTGGAAAAGTGAATCGCCATCAAATACAAAACTCCTTGGGCGCCGCGAATCCATCGGAGGTTTAAATGGCAGAGATTTCCTTGCGATCTAGAAATGAAGGCACGTTGTCTGTCTTAAACATGAGTTTCAGTCGTGTTTCTATTGACAGACTTCCTGCTGTCGACGTGAGCTTCTTTGGACTCCATGACATGCGCTTGCCTTGCTTGAGCAATTTGACTGGTATCTCATCTCTAGCTAGTGGTTGTCGATGGGTCTGAACAATCTGATATCCATACGATCAAAGCGGCGATTAGTCGCTCGTCGAGGAACAAGCATATGCTTTTCCACAGATTATTCTAGAGCTGTGATGTTATTGCTGTTGGAGCGATCATGAGCAAGATAACTATGAGGCACAATTGCCGATTGAAGGGATTGTTCGCATGGGATTGCGGGACGACCACGAGCGTCCTTTTTTATCACGATAACGGCACGCTCACGGTGACGCAGGAGCTGTGCCTTCCTTTGTCATGGGGCCCTCGCCTGTGGCTTCTTTTTGTGGGTTGCCATCGTTCTGGTTTTCACTTGCTTGTTGCAGATGCGGACAAAAGTGGTGTTTAAACCGAATGCCTTCGGGAGCGGAGAGTTTGATCCCGAGCGGAAAGGTATGATAATGCATATATTACAAGTATGGTGCAATGTAATGCTAACACGAATAATGTGAGAGTAATCGATGGGGGGAAAGATGTTTTGCCAGGGCGTGGTCAAGTACGCCTACGAGCCATTGCTGTGCGACACTGTAGACAAATCTCATCGACATCGTCGATCGAACGCTGGATTTCGGGTCCGAAGTTCTTTGGAAGGGTATCAACTATGGGCAATGGTACGTTGCTACGCTTGACCTACTTTAGTACAATTTGGTTGCCGACAGTTTGGCGGATGTTTGTAACTGCGCTCGCAGCGAGTTGAATTGCAATCTACGATGGCAATGACGAGATGCCTTTGAAAGTGCTGTGGCTTTCATGAAAGGCTGTCTAAACAAAGAACTTTTTGTGTTCATACCCCACATCGTAGCCAGCGCGTTCCTTCACTGGGAAGGGAGTTGTGAGGGAGCATCTCTGGAGACGCGAACTGGTACTCACGCTACTTGTTTGCACATCGCAGTTGTGGATGATTGGGATGAGGGTGTATGGGTAGATGTAGTTCAAGTTGTCCTCGCCCGGTTTTATACGTTCCCGAGGTCGGAATACCAAGAAAGAGAGGAGCTGAATAAATAGCCCATAAAGGTTCTAGTAGGGTTTGGACAAGTCTGATGAATGTTGTCAGCAAGATCTCCACATGCCAGCATCCCATGCTGTATAACGTGGTTTCTGGTGTGACGGGTCGGAGGGATGATGTGCGATGTTCTTTCTAGGATTCCCTTGGTTCTCTTGATTTGGACGAGGTTGTCATGTGGCTGTGCGTGATAAATCTTTATCGCTTGCCCTCCCATGTAATGAATACTACTAGGCTGAGGACTGAGTGACAACTGTACATGTCTTCAGCCGGCTTCGATAAAAAAAAAACTGTTTATTAACCATGGGTACAGAAGCAAATCGGGATTAAGTGCCTCACCAGGGATGCATGTCCGATTTGGCAGGTGTGGTTGGACGCTTAGCAAGATTCACTCCAGCTTGGTGATAGCACTATTGGCCTTTGCTGGCAGCATTACTACTTGGGAACATGCCGGCGAAGTAAGGGATGGATCGCCCTCCCAAGTCCCACGGTGAGGCAGTTCCTGGGCGGCAGTTTGAAGAATGTGACGGTTGGCAAGTACTGCCTCACACTGGAGTGACAAGATGCAAGGGCTTCAACATAAGGCGGTCCGCTCGAAGGCCCACCTACTGAAATTTCATCATTGGAGTCACTGCAAACCTGCAAGTGAGTATATTGCGTGATCGATCAGCTTATTGTCTTATTATTAGGTGCTCGGCTTATCCCTAGCGTCATCGACGGGCCCATCACTTCCTTGTTTCCTAACCCAAAGAATAGAACTTCCTGAGGGCCAAGCACCGGGCGACGAAGACTTTCATCAATGCGGTACTTCTCAATGGCAGTTTGGACGGACACGATGTGCTATCAATCAACGGGATTCCGAAGAATTCAAAGCGATTAGTCTTCGAAGTGGCTTAGTGCACACGAGGGAACGCAAAGAGTTTGCTAATTGATGCTACCTAACACCGGATATCATCAGAGATTGAAGCTATAGCAGTCTGGGATGAGATACGATGCGATCCGCAGCTCAAATGATAAGTGTCGTCCCAAGCTTTGATCCAGTGATCCTTGCATGTTCATGATATGTCAGATCTGACGAACTCCAGGAATCGCTGCAGTTGTCAAGATAATATTAATGTACTCACACGCAGGTGGACGCTGATTTGAATACCAGTAAGATTGATGGGATTCGTGATTGCTTTCTGAGGCCGCCGAGAACAAACACCATTTCGGCTATCTGTTGAATGGTGAACAAGGACATTGAATGTGACAATACCTTTAATTTCAGTGGTGCAGGACTGCCGCAGCTGTTGATTTGTTTACCCGTATTCTCTCGCTCGTGCCTGGTGGCAGCGCATAGGCCTGCTTCCTGCGGGTCTTGTGTCTTCTGAGTCCTGACGGTGCTGTGCTGTTGTCGTAAACCATTGATCTTCCAAGATATGCGTTACGAGAGGATTGCTACCAGCTGAAAATACACTCGGGCTACATGGATTAGCATCGTGTCTCGCTATGATTCTTCCGTTCGATACCATCTCTGGTAGCTCCACAAAAATGATAATACCTCGTTGTCCTTGGGAAGTGTTATCAGTGAAAATGGCAAGTGTTGACCCAGCATCTTGATTCTGCGCTTTGGGACCAGTCAGCACCAGAGGCACGGTGGAGATTCTTGAATGGTATAGCAAAACCGACTGCTGGGCTCAAGGGCTAAAGTTGAACATATTAACTTAACATTAATTGTAGTAGGCTGTTCAGTCTGACAACTTACAAGTGTGCAGTGTTGTGGAGAAGGATCGGGGTTTCTAAGCGGATATTAATCTATATTAACTCATATTAAAACCACGTACGTCGACGTCGACACCTGCATGATTATTATTATGATCCAGCGAAAATAACATATTCTACGAGGTACGTTTACTGATTGTTTGCATTTGTTTGGTCCTGATATACGGAAGTGCACGCGCCGCCACCTGAAGCTTGTTCGCAAACCCTGATCTGTTAGTTTGCCCGCACAAACTTTATTCACACTGGCGAGCTGTCTCCCACTGAGAACAGGTTGTTCCAGGCGGTGATTGCAAGCATAGCCCATCCCGCTCGCTCAGGAATTAGTCTTGGAACAGATCGTGAAGCGTCATAGCTGGGTTCATGCGCAAAAATACGTCTGCATCGATGTCGATGCCTAAGTTGACAGTTCGGCGCAGTGCGCCTGCTGCCATAGGAACGGGTGTGCGCGCGATTCGGCGCGTCGTGGTGCACGCAAGTGTTCTGAAAGCCTCACAACTGCGCTCTGGCGATGTGATCGCCTTATCAGAGGCAGATGACGGAACCACCAAGAAGGTGAGAATCATATCGTACACACCAGCGTCTCCATCACAGCTCATTTCATCATTCTATCGCACCGTGAATAATCATTGATAGCAGGATTTTGCAATCGGGACATTGTGGCCTTCTCTGGATGTTCCGCAAGATGGTACGTACAGTATCAGATGACACGGAGACCCTTGGCTAAGTTCGACTTTGGGGTTACATAACTTTTACTTCCAGCCGTTTTGATTTCGTCCTCGCTTTTGCTTACGGCACGCCTCAAGGAAGGCGCAAAGGTACAAATATTTGACATGTCTGATCAAGGCGCTGGCAGGCCTTCTCCTGGTTTACCAGCCATGCGAGATGTTGAGGAGGCTGGTACCATCTGTCTTCGAGAAAATTCTATAAGAACACGGACAATGCAAAATATGGCCAATTCACAGGGCAAAGGAAAGCATAGAGATTGGCTCACTCTACTACTGCGAGAATACCTTAGTACGTCAGTTTTAGGTGGCGTAGAATGTTGCTGACAGCATCGTTCTGTCAATCTCTAGTCAATCTCAGATATATTCTTCCTAATCAGATTATCCAAGTCCCATATCAGGGCGAAATTCGAACATTCTCCATTGATTCTGTATCAGCCCACCACTCGGCATCAAGTGGTTCCGTGAATACCATAACACGCGACCTTGACTCGCTTGCAATTCAGGATAGGTCATCACTTTGGACGGCAGGGTGGGATACGATTGTCTCGATAGCGGAAGATGTATCTGACAATGATGTCGGCCTCACGCAAAAGGTGCATTTTCTACATCTGAGAAATATATGTGATAATAATCACGAATACATAGTCTGATATCGAAACACTACCCCACACATCAATTTCTGATGCATACGCGGCTGTCGGAGGACTTGACAAGACAATCACCCAGATACGGGATCTTCTTGAGATACCGCTCACGAGGCCAGAGCTCTTTGGATATTTTGGTGGGCATGGACAAACACTTGGACAAGCTTTGATTACAATACCCGTTTTTGATTAGGTCTCAAACCGCCCCGGGGCATATTGTTGCATGGTCTGCCTGGCACGGGAAAGACACACCTTGCGCGTGCTATCGCATCATCCACTAACTCATCGGTTCTTGTCATCAATGGCCCTGAGCTTTCTTCAGCCTATCACGGAGAAACAGAGTCAAAACTCCGGGATGTATTCAAGGAAGCTCGAGCCAAAAGCCCATGTATCGTCATTTTGGATGAAGTGGATGCTCTTGTCCCAAGACGGGAAGAAGGCGCAGGTGGTGAGGTCGAAAAACGCGTGGTGGCGACACTTTTAACAATTTTGGATGGTATTGACAATACGGGGACGACTTTTGATGACAGGGTCGTTGTTATCGGGACAACCAATCGGCCGAATGCCATTGACCCGGCGCTACGAAGACCTGGGAGATTTGATCGAGAATTCGAGATAGGTGAATGGTAACCTTGAATGTGCAACCGAGCTTTAACCGACGGCTATTACTTTCAGGCATACCGGACGCAGACGCACGCTACTCCATTATGAACGTCCTTCTTTCCAAAACTCCCCACTGTATAACAGATGCAGAACTCCATTCTATCGCGCGCCGCGCCCACGGATATGTTGGTGCGGACCTTAGTGCTGTAGTTCGAGAAGCTGGGACACTTGCTATCAAACGATGGATAACACACATTCCGTCGGGCTCCCATGCTGACCCAGCAGCCACACCAATGGCCCTTAAGTTGACGCTATCGGACCTTTCAGATGCGCTTCCTACCGTGCGACCGTCTGCAATGCGCTCCCTATTTATTGAGACGCCGCCCGTTCGGTTTGAGGATATAGGAGGACAAGCCCACATCATACAAAAACTTCGGGAAGCAGTTGAGTGGCCATTATTACACCCAGAGGCTTTCCAGCGACTGGGTGTCCGACCACCGAAGGGCCTACTGTTGTACGGACCTCCAGGGTGTAGTAAAACCGTTCTGGCTCGAGCTTGTGCGACGGAAAGCGGTGTCAACTTTGTTGCTGTGAAAGGTCCTGAGGTGCGCAATTTACTTTCTGCGTTCAGGCAACATACTCATGATATGCTATCGTCAATTAGCTTTTAAACAAATATGTTGGAGAGTCAGAGAGAGCTGTGCGAGATATATTCAGCAAAGCCAGAGCTGCATCACCGTCGATCATCTTTTTCGTAAGCGCTGTCCTACTGTAAGTGTGAGGACTTGGTGCTGACAAATACAGGATGAAATTGATGCCCTTGGAACATCGCGCTCCTCGGATTCAGATACTGGAACTGCACATGAGGGTGTCCTGACTAGCCTTTTGAATGAAATGGACGG
Organism: Suillus luteus UH-Slu-Lm8-n1; assembly: GCA_000827255.1. Taxonomy (NCBI): domain Eukaryota; kingdom Fungi; phylum Basidiomycota; class Agaricomycetes; order Boletales; family Suillaceae; genus Suillus; species Suillus luteus. The sequence goes on from KN835219.1 coordinate 63,165, forward strand.
TGTTCAGGAGCTTGTGGGGGTGACTATTATTGCAGCCACAAATCGCCCCGACGTCATTGCAAGTCTATGTGCTCTGACTATTATCGTTACACATTTCTGACGAAACATCGTCAGGACTCAGCTCTGATGCGTCCTGGAAGACTGGATCGCATTCTGTACGTTGGACCTCCTGACCGCGACGGACGTGAAGAGATCTTGAAGATCAGGACAAGGAAGATGAGTGTTGGATCTGACTTGGATCTTCATGCGATAGCAGCCATGGTGAGTACGGTCCTGTTGCATCTAAGCAGAGTGTAACGTTGCGTTCAGACCGACGGCTGTAGTGGCGCAGAAATTAGCTCACTGTGCCAGGAGGCTGCTCTACTGACCATGCAAAAAGATATCAACGCCTCATTCGTGAGCTCTTCAATTTCCCTGTTTTGGGAAACTTCCTCAGAGCTCTGCAGATCCCCCAAAGCGCCTTTGTCGCAGCCGCAGGTGCCATACAGAAGCAAATCACACCAGATGTGATAAGAAAATATCAGCAATGGAGAGATCGAACTGGATTAAGGAGTGTTTGAATCACATGCAGTAGGTTCCTGACGCTCGGTCGTCTATTTTGTGTACTTACGCAGCACATTTGTGTATTTGTGTAGGGTATACACTACTTCTCGTAATTAACTATAGCCTGAGCGCTGTGGTAAATTTTAGATCGAAACGACTCAGAATCTCGATTACGCACATAGAAGCAGGGCTCACCAAGTGTGTCTGTGGCTTTATCGCCCTTACCAACGCCTTGGGCCGGGGGCCGGGTCTCCGCTCCTACCTCCGAGTTGTATTCGCCCTGATAAGCCAACTTGCTCTTCTGATACTAATCCAAATCACGCCAAATGTCATCACCAGAACTCATGTCGCTAACACTGGTTGCACCAAAGCATGCTCTCTCCACCAGCAACGATGAATCTTTCCAAGCTTATCTTTCATTTCCGAATTGAAGACATCCCTGGTGTTCCGATCGACCGTTACGTTTTTCTGCATGATATCGATAAGCAGCTCGGCGGTAATTGGGTCCTGTGATATCAATCAAATCCCTGCGTCCAGACAGAATCACAGCTAATCTCAGTCATCATGCCGGTCATCATCGTGTAAGTCAACCACGCGCCCGGAACTCTTTAACATGAAAAGATGAAGAAAGATCTCTTGCCCATTTGATGGGGTCCAAGCCGACGGCATATCACCCACGGCCAGCTTCTTGGACTGCGCATGCACCTGCATGGTATGTCCGAGGCTCGAGCACCACATTTGCGAGGCGCGGAAGTATACGATCGAGATCGGGCAGTCAGGTGATGTACATGATGGGCTACTTGGTTGACATTTTGCATCATACATATTCTCCCAGGTGAGGACAATTTTAACCTTTATGCGAGTGGAAGCCGGTTCGGCAGCGCGTCTTCGTATGGGGGTTTTGAGCGCGTCTCAAACACCTCCTTCAGCGCGTCTGGTTGGGAGACTGTTGCCCCAGCCTGAACATGCTAAGGTGATGGAACAGCACGTATCGCAGATATATCGTTGAGTCGATAAACTTGGAGAAGAGCCCACCGGCGCGACAGCAACGGAGCACACCCATATGGAAAATCTATCACATCACAACAAGAATACTGTCGTCGATTTTGCCTAGGGGAACCATCATCTTACTCACCTTGCTCTATCAGGTTCGATATTATTCGGGGCACAAGAAGTTCTCACCACGAACAAGACGTTTTCACCATGACGTTGGGCCCTGCAGAGACCCAACTTCACTTCCCAATTACTATAAACTCACACCCGGTGATCGGCTTCTCTGATGACCCACTGCCTGCGAAGTTGCTACGGTATGTCTTGTATGGCCAGAAGTCCTGTGCACTGTCACGATAGTTGTAGGCTGGTTGCACGCGTGGGAATCACAAGTTATGAAACTCACTATTCAATTCAATGTATTGGTCTCCACGGGCGCTCACCTTCAAACTTTCACATGATCAGACAACTGCAGCTGCGACCCGTGTTCCAGGAAACGCAGATACACAAGAAACAGACTGTCAAGCATTGATGTGATTTAGACGGCATTGCAGAGATGATCAAAATATACATGAGTAAGTACAATTATAACAGGTAGCGGGAGCAAACGCAAGTAAAGATTTCGCAGGGGTCCCATCGACGTACGGCGGTGGGGCGGCAGCCGTCCCCGTTCCAACTCAGTAACAAAACCTCACCAGGCACACAGCCAAGACTCAAGATTCAATCACCAAAACTTCTCCAACGAGTCACGAGGGCAGAACGATCTTACTACACAGTTACGGGAAGGATGTCTGACCCCAGGGCTTGGGAGCTTGCTGTCAGTGTGTCCTCCACTCTCCTTTAGCATCTCTGAATTTGTATTCTCGAGTTCGGCCTCCCTTGCATGGATCTCGTTCGCGAACCTAACGCGTCAAAGCCATCATGATGTCTTGGATATTACGCGCACACTCAGAGGGATTGTATCAGGAAAGGACGGAGCCCACGGTTCTTCCGATCCTCATAAGGTTTTTCGGACCCTTGTTACTTGCTACCCATGTTGTGAACATCAATTGCCGTTGTATTAGAGTGCAGGAGGATACATACTATTCGCTGAACATCGAGCTCTATCATTCTTGCTGTAAGGGCTTCGGCGGAGCTACTGAGTACCTCACCTGGGAGAATTATGTCAAATGACAAAGTGTGCAGACGTTCAAGCTAGAGCATTCGAGGTCTGGTCCCCCTTGGGCGGCAGGGTCTTGCATGTATGAACTAGTAGTGTCAAGTTTATGCACCCGCAAAAACTTGCGCTCTATCCCACCATTGCAGCAATAACCCGCCTGCGAACGTACTGGCAGAGCAACTGGTAATCTTGTAGACCTGGGTCTATCTGAATTCTTCACGTCGTCTTGACCTTATTGACAGAATGTTGACGGCATGCATGAATATTTGAAGAATGTGCCCAGGGCGGTTTTTGCATGTTGGTTGCAATGATGGACAACTGTTATTGGTTACGCTTGTTAACTGCACAGCCACCCAGCACGTAACCGGCCTTATTATCTAAGCCGCCTCCCGCCTATAAATTTTTGCATGTCGAACTCTGGAGGACGATTTGAACCTTACAGAAATGCCCTCACCGCGATTTCTGGGAGGACGGGAGCACCGTTCCCTTCTCTCATAGTTTCCTTTGCAATCCTTCATGAATTAACTGCTATCGTTCCCATCGTAGGGATTTTTTACACGGCACGCAGTCTAGGCGCAGGCGAGCGTGTCGTCAACGCTGCTGCTTTCGACCGAGGCGGCTCTGCCGATGATCAGTCTTGGGTGAACACCCAGCTGAGATCGTGGGTCGATGAAGGCGAGCAATGGGCTGGTCGCGTCGGACGTCGATATGGCATCTTCGGCTTTGAAAAAGGCGAGGTTGTTGACCAGACCCAGACGAGCCAATTGTCTGGGAAGCTAGCGGGGGACGTCGCGAATGCCGTTTTGGCTTATGGCACAGTCAAGGTATTTTTTTTTTTATCCATCACAGTGGGATAGTGACTAATGTTCGTTTAGGCGCTTTTACCTATTCGCATCGGCCTTTCGTTATATCTTTCCCCGATGTTCTCTCGGGCAGTTGTAGAGCCTATTCGATTAGGTGGCCTTCGTCTATTGGGGCGTAGACCAAAGTCTATGTAAAAGGTGGGTCAAGTTCCCAGTTTTTTTTCATGATGATTTCGCTTGCCGCCCCAGTCGTAGCTATGAGCGTTGACGAACGGTAGAGCATACAGCCAAATATTTGCACCACTGATTTTATTTTATCTGTGTCTCTTTATAAATTTGGCGCTTACCAACTGTTTCACAGGTTAACTTTGCTACCCATAGTTAGGCGAAACATTATTGCTAGTAATGAGCATACCCTTTGGGCCACTTGTAAAAGTCATCTCTCAACGCAGATGCCCTTGGATGCGTTTGAGCCATATTCTTCCCCCCAGTCAAATTGGCTCTTCAAAGATGTGTCCCACCTTTGGCGATGCCTCATTCCCTGGGGAGAGCATTTCTATATCGTCTTCATGTTTCGTGCTTCATGCGACTTCAGTGGAGCACATCTGGACGATGTAGGCACATGTCCCACCTGCAGGCTATTAGCTGCGAGTTCTTGCGACTGCTATTACATCTCTGAGAACTATTGACTCGCCGCTCGTATTGTCGATCTCTGATATGGATTAGTTTTAAAACTTTTGCAATGATCTGGACACAGATATCGATCCAATTGATGATGGAATCAATCCATTCTGCCAATTACTTCTGTTTGGCATCAGCGCGACTTGATCACCATAGTGTGCAATGATAAGCACTGCTACATTCATTCCAGGTAAGTCAAACATTGGAGCTCATAAGATCTCAAGATAGCTCACGTATAACGAGCAGCGCACTAGTCCGTCTCATCCACTCGGTAGACTTCAATCGCCAAATCCAAACGAAAGAAAGCTTATGGCGAGTTATGTAAATGTCCAACGTAGGTCAATCGAATGACCCCAATTGAGATTTGTGCGAGGCTTTGAATTTGAGCGCTGAGCCATAGTATCGGGCAAACTGCAAACTATAAACTGGACTTATCGAGAGCTGTTACAGTAAATAATCACCGCAAGGCAGCCTAACTTAACTTGCCTCAATCCTTCTACCAGCCGTGATTTACTGATCAAATTGTTTAACATTCCTCGAACCAAGTGGTTCGCATCCGAAGTGGCCTGCCTCCACCCCCAGAAGTGGCACTCGAAGCCTGAAACGAGCAGTCCAGTCAGGTCGGCAGGTTACACCATGACAAGTTGAAGACGAAGGGACAAGTCACTATAATCACGAGAATGACGCGATCACGTGACCTGCACATTCGCGTGTCGTGACCTGGACCGAATCAAAATCAGAGTTTGTAGGTTATCGCTCGCACAATCCCTCAAGGAAAGGAAGGCTCTTCGAACCAAGATGCTCGGTTCCACATCATATTGACATATCACAGCGTATATCGAACAGTCTTATTTCACCCTCGACATGCCCTGCATGTCTGTGCGTCCCGTCCCTCATTGACAGGCTGTCTCTTTCATACCTTCTGTTTTTGTTGGTTCGGTCTCTCTTTTTTTTTTTTTGACAGCGATAGAAGAAACTGAGTATTGCTTTGATAACAGGGTCCCAGGAACCGTTTACACATACAGTGAATTCTAGTGAGTTGTTATATATGCGCTAGTACAGGCTGACGAGCCTCAGTGTACTGGTTCCACTGCGAAGAAATCAGGATACAACCTAATGAAGGACATGGAACAAACGCACAGCGTCGTTTCCTAAGTAATTGCCGAAACTATTGACGACATCACCCGGAACAACTTGGAAATCAAGCACATTCAGGTAAGTTTGTGTCTTGGCATTCATGATAACATATGTGCCTGTAGGAATGGTGGACATGTTGAAATACTTGAAGAGTGATTTGTTGTAGAGAAGAAAAGCGAAGAGTATTCGTGACTTTATACACAAAGAACATATCGTCAGGACGCTCAGGGATGTCCTCGCGGCACACAGGTTCATGACATAGTGAAGCTGATACACCTAGTGCTCTGCATTTTGGGGGACCTGCCAGTACTGTGATGTATCAAATGGCATCTGGTGCTCAGCGCTCCACTTCCAATTGCCCAATACAACATCAGCAAGAACCATTAGCCCTGGATATACTGAAGCCCGAATTTCCGTGACAGATAATGATCCAACGGATGGGCAAGAAAGATCCCAAACCAATACGCAGATCCAAATGCGCCGGTGATACAGTATGTATCTGGAAAGTACGTGATCTGATTTCAATGAAATCACCCCGCGTTCAAAGTTATGTCACCCGCAAAAAGCTCTTTGACTTACAGTTCTGCAAATAGAACTCGGGTCCTCCTATCTGAAATCAGTTATTGGAGATGGATGGTGCATAACATTGACACATGGGTGTTGAGATGACCTAAATCTCCTACCTGATTATCAATATCTGTAGAGGGATCATCCTTGTGACAGAATCACTCAGCGGACCAGTTCGAAACCAACCAAACAAGCGCCAGAGTTCAAAGCACCTTGACGAGCCTTTCAAATTCAACCTCCGTGGCCATGTTTAAACCGTAACATGCGTCGTTGCCTCTGACACTTCACCACTGTGCATTGAAATCTAGATCCAATGGGTCTGCGGTTTGAAAAGCATGTCTGGATTGTGATGAGGTGCGAGACAACACTTCAACTTTCATGCAAGGTTGAATCAACATCTAAGGTTCTACATACCGCTAAGACAACGGAAGCTGACCATTTTTATATCCGGGAATTCGTGGTACCCTGAAGCTGTGATCATTCGGACACACTCATTCAACAAAGTTTCAGAAAATATAGACTAGCCTTGACATGCGACACCTGATTCGATATTGCGCCACCAACAGAAGACACTCGATCTCCTATCGACGGTCCATTCCACTCGTTCACGAGCAGGTGCGCCCAATGTATAATGATATCATCTGCCTATTAGCGGCATACCCTCCTTGCCTCGCCAACGGAGGGAGACTGCAGGTTGGGCGTTCGTGTTGGGCAGTAACAGATGCGCGACGGCGAGGTGCTTAACCCTATTCATATACATGGGCAGGAAATTCCCTACTGAGCGGCGGTGCTGGAGATCTTGATCTCTGCTGTACGTGAGGCAATGCCGCATTCTTCCCAAGCCATCAGTGGGAGTGGAAGTACCTCGTAATAGGGCTCCTACGTCTCCAGAAACCAGTCTGAGCGATAACCGAGTACTCGAGCTCGGAAACTTCATGGGGCCGAGGTATATGTCTAAATGGAATGTTTGACATACTCCCTGGGACTTAATAGGCAGATTCTTGGTATAAATATGATATTCAACTTGAATCAAACAGCATTCTAAGCACGCACTACAATGGCTCGTATTCAGAACCAACGAGCATACAGCCTGAAAAACTGTCAGGGAGGTACTGCCGTTGACCTCTCGGGTGATGATAACCACTCCAGTACGCATCTCTTTCCTGCCCCAGGAGTATCCTAAGCCAGCGCTAACATTAATACCTTAACGTAGTCATCGGTTATCACCCCCACGATGGCCCCAACCAGGCGGTAATGTGTTTGCTTGTCATCCCACTTCGGTCAAGTTTGCTGATTAGTTTCTTGGTTTTTAGTGGATCTTCCAGCAGGATGGCGACCAGAATGGGTGGTACATAAAGTCTTTGCGCTCTGGACAATACCTTGGAATCGAGGGCAGCGCCTATAGTAGTGGTGTTGTGGCCGTTGCTGTTTCGTACCCTTTCAAGTGGGATGTTAGAGACTCCGATATCGAAGGTGTCCATGGCATTAGGTACATACCTTTCACATGGCGCATGTTTGGTCTTGGACTAATTCTCGTTGATTTGTTCGGCAGGATATTAGCCCATGGCACGAATTATAGCTTGGACCTATCCGGACATGGAAATCCGGCAAACTACACGAAAGTTCAGCTTTGGGGCAGCTGGGCTGGTGCCAATCAAATTTGGGGACTTATCGAGCGTCCATGATCATGGAAGGAATGCAAGACTGAATAATTTCATCCAGTGTGTAATTGTTATTGTTTGACAAGTAGCAGTGGTCACTGCATGGGGAGTAGTGTGTTTATGTTTAATGTGTATACGCTGTAAGCTTGGATAAGGTTGTCAGCGTCATATCTGACCGGGGTATACGAATGATCGGGTGCAATCCTGTGGTAAATGAATCAACAGCGTGATTGCAGCCAACCAAATTTTATGTAATCTAGACACTGCTTGTTTTTCCACTCCATTTCGCCAGTCATCGATTCATCGCCAATCTGTATTACACTCTCCAGGTCACATAGTCGAAATGTCATTCGAACATGTGATGATGCGTTGTCCACCAGGCAGGTGCACGGCATCTTGTACATGTTCGATATGGCCTCACATGGTATGGGGGGGCGTGACCGCTGGACCCTAGCCTGAGTGTATCAATCGTTGGGGATGACATGGTCGGCACTCGAAGTCTCAACTACGGCAGATTGTCGAAAATGTGCGCGAGGGAACCCCGCCGGGATCCACTTCGAACAAGATCAGGGGTTCAAATATGACTAGTGAGTCGACGGGCCTACTTTTGCCAATGAAAAGCTGACGAGGACGCCTGCTTACAGGGATACAGTCCTAACTCGCAGGATGACTATGCATGCAGGCACGGCATTGCGAGAATCTGCAAGAGGTCTTCATGGTACCAAGTTTTTGGTAAGCGGGTGCTCAGTGCACCACATAGAGCATCACTCGCCAGAAACACTTTTTCAGATTAACTCAAACAAATGACACTACAGTCTCCTGTAAACTGAAAAGGTGGGTGTTGTGTTTAGAGTTTCGGAAGCTGAGCGTCCATTTGCTCCAGTTATGTACTACGGTGCGTATCCCATGTGTCATCTTCGTGTATGGTGCACAACTCAAATGCTATGTAGACGATGCGCTCAGGTGTGCCGCTGGCATCATCTCATGTTCCAATACTTGCGGGACTACGTTGGTTGAGGAGTCGCATTTCCTATCTGCTTTATAAATTTCTTCCAGCTAACTTCGAACTCGATGTCATCAACTCTTCAGCACGATTGAATGCCGCACAGCATGCCATCCACCCTGCGGTGTTTCGATTTTCCAGAGCTTGCTGTGCTCTTGTTTCTACAGCTCATTCACAAGACTCGATCGCGCAGACGCCCGCCTTGGCCGAGAGACGTATTTGGGTGAAATGCCTGCTACCGATGGGTATTACATCTGCACGGCGCATCTCTTTATCGGTCTGACTGCTGGATAGTAGTTTGTCGCCCATCTCCAAGTTGCACATGGTTCACAGTACGTTCAATCAACTTATATGGATTGTTAAACTGAGTCAGGGCTGATTGCGAGAGGTGAGGACAAGGATTGATTCAAAAACCGATGACGACGCACAGGAATGTCATCGAAAATTTTTGTGGGTATTCGACGGACATGGGCCCTAAGTAAGCCGAACCCACTGCAGGCGGCTTAATTACGAGGGCCTAGAACCTGACCTGTAGTCTGACCAGGCCCGAGTCCTGGCTTTTCCTCCACGACGCGAACAATGATGTGACTCTGGAGCTCTCAATTCATAGGATGCAAAAACGAATAGCCGAAGACATGAACACCAGCGCTGATGTGTATTGAATCTGATGGTACGCACAGGCACGTGTTTTTCAATCAATAACACAAAGCCAGGCCCAGAGAAAAAAAATTCAGGCCCAAGCCCTCTAAATCCAGTATTGCCGCAGACCTTGTTGTTCAGACTCTCGGGGCGTACCCTATGCCGACTTGCTACATGACTTAAACAAGCTCCCGTTCGGCAAGTTATGAGTGATGACGCTATACCGTGGAAGCAACCGCTTGGGTTCCTGTCTTTTGCAATTAATTCCCGATGGAAATGAGCGTCTGCACTATCCCACAATGTGTCTGGCTGGAAGAACTTAAATTCTCTTACTATATCTCGCTCGTAGATCTCTGGACTGTGCCTTCTGTCAAAGTTTTGAATTCGCGTGCTCAGGGCTCGTCGCGGCAGCCGTGGTGTTTTGAAACAAAGAGTTGTGTGGTACAACGAAGTGGTGATATGACCAAGAATCTGAGCGTCACGATCGCGCTTGCTTCTGTGGCACCGATCTGGTTCTTGGATGAAATGTTGCCTCGGCATGACCAATACGCGGTTGTCAACCGGAGCGCGCAGTTCAATAATTGACAATAATTTGGCTGCTCAAGCGCTCACTGTCAGGTTGTGTACGACACGGGTAATTTGCAAGTACGTACCTTGCTCGATATGTCCTTAGCTTTGCGGGCATGTAGCGCCGAGCTCATAGGGGATGAAAAGAAGCGCCGCGACTTCCAAAGCTCCGATCAGCTTGAGGAGCTCATCGGAAAATTTGCAGGCACCCGACCACACATGGTCAACGCGTGAACGTCCTGTTCGTGTCCTGGATATCCTATTCACTATGGAGCCGTGCACTGGCTACCGATTACGACGATTCGATGGACATTCGCGATGCCATTCCATCGTCGGATGTGACGAGAATGTCAGTTCAGATACCTTGCTGTTGTGCGCTGCTAAAATTTTATGAACTTCCGTCTCTCCGTTACATCTGATGACAGTCTGCAAGGTTCCTGGGTGTGATATAGTGTCTTTTTGTGAAGTCCTTGAGCGCGATCTGGTAGCACATATGACAATTTGGTAGATTCATCTGAACACGGCCGCGATTCTGAGGACCTGAAGGACTGGGTCCAGAACGTCCAGGCTATCCAGGGCACTCTGCACATTTGTTGATGGCCTGAAGTTCACATGCCACCGGGCGGTTGACCGTCTATTAGCGGTTTTCGAAGAATCTTGTGTTCCTATGCATCTGAAATGTGTCAGGCAAGGTGATTAGAGCGTGTTGAGCGTCAAATGGAGCAGTATAAAAGCACAGCGCACACAACTCTTCAACTACAACCAAAACCACTTTTCCAACTTTATTCGACAGTGCTCAACACCACCAACCTCTAGTAAAATGGCTCACATCGATCCTATTACCACTCCTGATCGAGTGTTCGATGATCGCACACATACGGTCTACGCAGTCGCAGATGTTCCCTATAGTCAACGGATGGTGAGCTCCTCTGAAGACAGGATGGTCCGTCTGTGGGACTTGAAGACAGGTGAAGTACTGAAGAAAATGGAGGGGCACACTGGGGAGGTTATGGGATTGGCGGTATCGCGAGATGGGCAGATGATAGCGACCGGTGACGAGAACGGAGAGCTCATCGCCTGGCACGCAAAAACTGGGGAGTCTCTCGCCAAAGTCAAAGTCCACGGCAGTGCACTCCGCTCACTGGACTTTTCACCGGACGATGCGTTCGTTGTCACTGCGTCGTCGGCACCGAACGATCAAAAGGTCAAGTTTTGGAACACTAAAACATGGGCGCAGTACCCTGGAAATTACGACTGCGGTAGTACTGTCCGCTGCGTTCGGTATGCGCGGTCTGGCGTATACATGCTTGCGGTTGCAACAGACCAGGATATCCAAATCTACGTTGCCGAGAAACTCCAAGCGAAGCTCAAGGGTCACAGTCACGGTACATTGTCACTTGCCTGGTCACCTGATAGAACACGCCTTTTTTCAGGGGGAGACGACCATGATCCTAGCATAAGGGAGTGGGACACATCGAGTTGGACGCAGGTTGGTCTTCCCTGGAAGGGCCACACATACAAAGTCAATTGCATTGCCGTCAATTCTTTTGGCACGCACGCAGTTTCTGCCTCTAGCGACAACTCTGTTCGTGTCTGGCAGCTCTCTGATAAAAACACTGTCGCCATCTTCCAGCACACTTCTTCCGTTGTCTGCGCAGCCTTCTCCGCAGATGGCACGCACATCCTTAGTGCAGGCTATGATAAGAAAATTACAGACTGGAAGGCGCCCAAGGGTATTTTGCCATTGGCGGATGTTTCCAACAAGGTGATTTTCGCTCGGTTTACCTTCCTCTCTTTATCTCATCTTGCTTCTTTTAATTCAAAGGTTCCAGAACCTGCCCCCAAGTGGCAGTCAGCGTCAAAGGTAATTTCCAATTAATTAACCGTTCGGTATCTCATCTAATATTTTCATTTCTATCCAAAGACTAAAGAATCTCATTCAAAGACTGGAAGCTCCGATCTCAAGTCTTTGCATACAGCTTCGACTGCCGCAAGCTCGGATTTCAAGGCTCTGCAGGCGTCTTCAACGACCGCAAGCTCGGATTTCAAGTCCCTGCACGCAGCTTCGACAGCCGCAAGCTCCGATTTCAAGGCTCTGCAGGCAGCTTCGACGACCGCAAGCTCCAATCCCAAGTCCTTGCAGGCAGTTTCAGCGACTACAACCTTCACTTCCAAGTCTCATCAACCGTCTTTGACCGTCGATTCTGTACCGCATGAGCATTCCGTTTCCAAAGAACAATTCGCCACCAAGTCTGGACAGTTTGTCACCACATCGGACCATTCTGTTACCAAGTCGGAACAGTTGACTACCAGGTCGGAACAGTTGACCACCAAGTCTGGCCAGTCTGGTATCAAGTTTGAGCAGATTACTTCAAAGGTATGACTCCATTCTTTGCTTGTATGGCGTTGCTTGAGCTTTGTCACCCAGACACTTGTCATCACCGCGGATGAGCTCCTCGCTATCACAAAGACTATCCGTATAGCATCCATCACGGGGGACTTGACTACTGCTGAGAAGGTCCTTACTCAAGAGATTACCGCCGACGCCAAGAGCTTTGCCTCTTATGCCAACCGCTCTTTCGTTATGGCACGCAAACTCAGCTGGGAAAATGCGCTTCAGGATGCAAACAAGGTGATAACAATCCACCACACTCTGGTTAGAGATTCGCTGACTCTGATGGTCGCATAGTCCCTCGCAGTACGGACGTCGTTGGCTGGCTATATCGCCAAAGGTATCGCCCTCTGTGGAAAGCAACTTGTTGAGGACGCGAGGATGACCTTTGACCTGGCGTTCACGTTCACACATGGAAACATGGATGCTACTGTGTTCCTTTACTTCATCAAGGCAGGTTGATTTATTGATCTTGCGTACTCCGCGCTTCATTACGTGTTTCAGGCTATCGCGCTCTTCAATGCTAACAGACACAAAGAGGCAGTGCTACGTGTGGAGCAGCTGGCTAGTGATCCTTCTGCCGATCCCCTCGCTTGCGGTGTTGTGGTGGTGAGTCTCGTGTTCGCAATCACACTGATGTTTGTTCGCTGACTGATGGGTGTACGGTTTGTGCGTCAGGCGAGTTTGCGAGTTCAGCTAGGAAGTATCGCCTTCAATGGCGCGCGTCATAGTGAGGCCATCGAGCACTTCACTGCCGCTGTCAAAGCTTGTACTTTCTTGGCAAAATCCTCTCCTCCTGCTGCCTGCGAGGCTTTCACTGTGGTACGTTGAATGTAATGTCACCGGGAAACTCACCTGTGCTCAATTGCGCCTTTTTCAGCTTTTCGGATGGGACAACCAGATATTATGGCAAGCCTCCAACAAGAAACTAATTCTTGCGCTCCTTGGGGCTGGCAGGCTTGGAGAGGCCTTCGAATCGTACCGTTTCGCGATGGACGCAAGCAATGAAACTACGAAAGCCAGCTTGCATTCTTGGGTATTGAGTGAGTCTTTCCAGTAATGCCACTCATACTACTGTGCTCAACCTTTTCCACTCAGCTCTCTCATTGTAATTAATGGCGCAGTATTCTTCCACGCAGGCTATAGTCCGAGATTGAGACACGGGTATCCTCTATAGATTTACTTATGGCGATTCCTATTTATGCATCCCTGTTACTATTTATTGATATTCTGGCTTATGACAGAATGCAGACCGATAATTCTACATGCTTCCCTCCATAGCACCGACGGTCCAGCTATTCATTAAGTCCTTTAACAACCTATTTGTTCGATCCCTTTACGTTCAATGACTGGAGCGAGAGTCAATATCTGCATCAAATCAAACTGATCGTCGATTGAACAATTCCTTCAGACTCGAAGGTCTACACGAGAAATTTTCAATCTGAGAGTCGGTATAATTATGTGCATCTGTCTCGTCCTCTCCACCCATCATTACTCTCCGGAGTTCACGATACGCCATCTTCTTCTGGACTCCTCGTCGGGTAGTATCTGCGCCAGCAAATTGCAGACGAGCACTCCCGCGATTCCACCACCTCCTCTTGTCCACTGGATAACGAAAGCGATAGTGGCCGAACGGGATAACACTTCCAGATGAAGACGTCGGGATGTGATGTGTTGGAAATAGATGTACACACACAGTACACTGACGTTGTGTGATCTGGCCTGATCCCCATCCCAAACCGGAATTGCGTGACTCATCGAAAGCCTGTTTGACAGCATGTGTCCACGATATATTCACAAGCGCAAAACTCTGTATGACACACGAATCAAACATCTTAATGCAGTCCGAGGATGCAACCAATGATAACGCACCTTATCTCAGTGAGATTAATCGTCCATCAAAATGAAATCTTATTGATTGAAAGGAAACCCTTAAGTTCATCACAGCAAAAAACGATATGACACCAACTCTACGCGCTGGCAGAACAGAAGAACATGCACAGTCAGGACAGACCTAGAGCAAAAAATCTCCGCGTTGCTCCCCAAGTCTTTTACTACTCCGTGTCACCGTATGACACATGAACAACGCTACCATTCTTACCTGAAGTGGTAATATATAAAGCCCCTGTGCCAGACCTCCGATATGGTGCAGATGTTCGATGTCGGACAGAACTCTGACAATTTGCCCAATATCACTCGTGCATAGTACATGCGAAAGAGAGAAGCGTTAGACTCACTAGACAACACAACAGCATAGCGAGGAAAGAGGAGATGGACCATAGAGCAACAACACGACGCAGAGCATTCGAACAAAGTACTCACAAACCGTCAATAGTAAAATGCGTGCTGCACGCAATAGCCGTCGAGCCGTCGATAATTCGCGCGTTATCGTAAATTAATCGTTCTACCTGATGCTAAGTATTCGTTCACTAGTACTAGTAGAAAAATGTGGAATGTCAAGCATGTTACGAGCGGACAAACAATCATGGATTCAATCAAAACTGGGATCCAGCAACAAGCCTTTCAACAATATCTAGTGGCATGTAAACATCTTGGTAGGTATCACTACATCGCACGAGAGTGTATACACGAGACATTCAATAAATGATGATGTTAACGACTGTGGGGCCGACGAACTCAACAACCACTTTCCTATAATTTCCCCCTTGGATCCTAGCCTTCATCCTCGCCGCTGGATTCATCAAAACACCACCCAATGGGCCACCCGCCGGATCATGGTACTGAGGGTGGATTTCCATGGCCGTTTGGTCAGGAGTGAGGCCAACGTGGGCGTGGCACCACTGCTGGTTGTTGTGGATGCCTAGTGCCACGAGGAACGTGTCCCCGGTGACATCACTTTTGAAGCGAAGTGCACCAGACGTGCCACTGGCAATTGTGAGTCTCTCGATTGAGCCGTCGCTGGACCACGTTCCGGCATTAATATTGGCTCCGTGCCACACAGTTTTCTCGACGAGCGAGAAACGGAGGTTGGCGGTAGTGTCGAAGATTCTGACCGAGAATGTAGTATTCATATTAAGTCTGTAGGGTAATGTTAGCCAGTGATAACACGCAAGACCGATCTCTCACCTGGTTGTAAAGAGGATGATCTGAAGAAAAAGTGTCCATCAGTACAGGCTCTTTATACGACAAGCACTGTTCGGCCTTAGCCCTGGCCCTGGACAATTCAAGCAGGTCCCTCGGCTGTTGGTCTAACCCGGTGTGATGTCAAGTGTTGTAACCTCATCATCGCAGTAGTCTTTTCCCAACGGAAATGAGCCCGTCCGATGATTTTTTCATTTGTCTGGGCCTTTACTGTGATAAAGGGGGAATCTAACTTCTATATCTCGCTCGTAGATGGGCCATCTGTCGAAGTTTAGCAAGACTCGTACCACGTTGTCTGCCCTGAAGCCTGAATAGTGAAGTAATTCTCCTTCTGCCCCGGTGCTCGTCACGGTGGCCGTGCGGTTTGAAACGCAGAGCTGTTTCATACATGAGAAGTGGTGATGTTATCAAGAATATGAACGTTGGGCGTTGAATTATAATTATATTCTGTTGACGCGAAGTATCGTGTTTATCTCCGACAGTACATGCCCTGCCCTTAGCTGCAGCGTTGGTACACTGGGAGCGTGACGAATGAAGACTTCGCTAAAATCACATAGCTTTGATGTGAAAGGGGCACATGCAAATAAGGAACGTACTTCAGGGGTAATGAAGGCCCAAGGGACTCCAAATGAGCAGATTACGATCCTCTTCTAGGATGTTGCGAACATTTTGCGGTAATGGGTGCGGTTGACGGGATACCGGGAATAGGACAAGAATTACGTACCATGCGACTGGCGCCAGTGAACAGAATGTTGCGACAAGTAACACACATGAACATATGAGAGAATCCAATGAGAGGACAGCAGGCAAGAAAAAAATCAAACAACGGACCTAGATGCAAAAGACAGTCGCTAAACACCGAACCCTGCTCTTGTGGTTACAATTTGCTCACGACTGCCTTAAAAAAGGCCCGTCAATGACAGCAGAGTTAGCACAGTGGATCACATACAAATCTGTACATCATACTTAGCAAAAGGTGCGCACACCTGTAGCGCCAATCTCATAGGAGATGAAAAGTCCCGCAGTCATCAAATCTCCTGAAAAAACATTACAGAGGGGCCGGAGTTTGCATGTCACCGGGCGGATGACTGCCTAGCTCTAAGCGTTGTGCGAAGAAACATGTGTCGTGGACTCGTGTTCCTACGTACCTGAAAAATGTGCCAAGCTCGTTCTCATTTGCACCCTGCAGAATCTAAGCAAAGTGTGAACAACTGTGCTGTTATTAAAATCCTAGCTATGGGTACAAAATGCATTCAATGACCCAATCGACAATCAAGCGAGACTTGAGCGAGTACTTTTGAACATCCTAATACAGACGCCTACGCATAGATTTTGTAATGTCATTCCGAGGCTCTGCCTCGTCAATTGCCTTTGTGGTGAACAGTTTCTTCCTGTCATAGGCTAGGTGACAGCGTACGTTCGAGTACGCCCGGTGCAGCCTAGACTAACTTGAAGATCAGTTGACCGTGGACTGCCGTCTGCAGGCTTCAAGCTTTGCCCACCTCGATGGATCGGGATACTGTGGATGCGGCGTCTAAGTGATAAGAACCCTGCGAGGAAGACAAAATGACCAGTGGTGTTAGTTTCCTAGGTATTGTAGCAAGAGTAGAGACCACCATGACGAGTGATGCCATGTGTTGAAACTTGAAGTTGAACTTGAGTCTGTTGATGCATAATTTGTGCACGTGACGACCGCGACTCCGAGCTCATTATCAAGGTCGTCCAGATTCCTTCATCTAGTTAGCAGCATGTAGGGATTAGCAGGGGTATGGGTAACCCGTGGGGGTAAGGGGTAAGGGTCTCTAGGGGTATGGGTAGGGGTTCGGTTTGACAGACCCCTGACCCATGAATACCCGTCCATTAAATTGCACAAGTAGCTGGGGGAGTAATGTATCAAGTACTCACACATGTAGTTAAGGGTAATACAAGAATCACTCTGCGCTGTAGGACCTGTGATACATCAATGCACTGAATATGAAGCAAGGGATTCTCGATCTTACAGATCTCGTATGTTGTTGGTACCTGGCATTCTTAATCTTACAGATCCCTAAGTCATCAGTACCTGGTCATCCTGATCTCAATCAAGCTATGTTTAGTGCAAGATATAAATATATTAACGCCTAGTGTTAAGTACATGAGTGATGTATCAAGT